>VYYT01000023.1:48165-140352 GCA_032988895.1 Colletotrichum kahawae | reverse complement strand
CCGCGGCGTCCATCACCACCGCCGCGCCGGCCGGCAGCCACAGCCCCACGAGACCCCGCACCACCGCACCCTGCCCGACGACGAGAACAACGGCGAGCCCACGCTCGAGGCGGAAGACGACGGTGACAAGGAGGAGGACCAGATGGACCCCAACGCCGACAACGACAACAACAACAACAACAACAACAACAACAACAACAACAACAACAACAACAACAACAACAACAACAACAACAACAACAACAACAACAACAACAACAACAACAACAACAACAACAACAACAATAACGACAACAACGCCGCCGGCACCGCGGACGACCTGGGCGAGTCGGACGTGGCGGCGGACATACAGATTCTGGACCTGCACTCGGACAAGCCCATGTTTGCGTACAAGGGCAAGGTCTTCGAGGGCCAGTGGGCGCGGAACCTGGGCACGGAGGTGCTGTTCGCGGAGCACGACGCGGAGGATCCGCTGCCGTCGCTGCGGCACCTTCCCGGCGGGGTGGACATGCTCGCGGCGAGCTGGGCGCGGATCAACACGACGGAGAAGCGGCTGCAGCCGAAGCACGAGGCGGCGGCCAAGGACGACCCGCTCGAGGAGGTCCGGCGGCAGCATGGCATCCACATACCGATCACGGCGGACAAGACGGGCGAGCGGAAGCGGCAGACGAGGTTTTTGGAGAACCTGATGGCGCTGAAGAAGAAGAGGGGCGAGAAGGACGAGGTCACGGTGTATGCGCACGCGGCGCCGAGGGCAGCAAACGACGGCACGAGCGGACGGAGGAAGAAGCGTAAGCCGCTACCTGATGGGCGACCCAGCAAGCGCCGAGGCCGCGGCAGGGGAGGAGCGGAGGTGGCTGGGGCGGACGGAGCTGGGTCCGGGGCTGCGGCCGGGACTGGGGCCGCGCTGTCGACGCCGACGCCGGCTTCGTGGGCGGAGTTGGGAGGGCCGGCTGCGGACAAGGATGCGGGGGCGGGCATCGATGATGACGAAGATGGGAGCGAGAACGACTCTGAAGATTACGAAGAGGTTGAGGAGTGAGGATACGGGAGGATGTCGAGATAAGTTTTGAGCCATCGCGGCTTGGCTTTCTAATCGGACCATTGAGAGTTTGGGAGGATGCTCTGCGCCCTCCTTGCAACTTGGAGATGGGAAAGCTGGCGAATGCGTTTGGCTGAATTGGCATTTTGCTTTGAATTCGGGGAAAAAATCGAATCAAACGGGCTCGAGTTTCCCAGCACAGGCAAGAGTTGCAACATATGCGGATGAGGCGGTAGGATGAAACGAGGGCGTTGTGGCTCGAGTTGCTTCGTGGGCGGGCATATCCTGGGCTGGCGGCCACATGAGTATGGGCGGGAGAGACATGCATGGCCGTGGCTTGCATGATGTGGTCAGGCTGGAGAGTGGAATTCAAAAAAAGTCACGGTTAAGAGGGGTGGTGTCGCGGGCAGCCGACTCGCTGGACGGCATGGGAAACACCTTGGAAAGCCAAAGGCTAGATGACGAGCTAGATCGCTTTGCATGCGCGACTTGAAAATGAAGATTGTGTTGTTGGTGGAAGTGGTGAAGCGGATGTATCCTTTAGAAGGTAGCGGTATATTCCCCGAAAGCATCATATGGGGGCGGGGGGGGGGGGAAGCCTCAAAGAACCGAGGCAAAATTAGTTCAGAATACCAACTTTTACATAAGGCAAAGTTCAAAGGTCCAAAATATCGCAGCTTCTAGTGCTCTTGAAGTGTGAAGCCCCGTCTTCAAAACCCCATCATCCTGGCATGTCATTCCATCTAAACCGCGCAGTTTGGTGGTCCACCCAGCTTGACAGCCAGGCCAGCGTCCTTGCCAGCAGTCTTGCCAGCTCACATGCCATTTCCGTTGGGACAGGGTCGCTCGTGATGCGAAATGTTTCCAACGGCGACCGGGAATCGGACGGCACCCCTTGCTGCAAAGGGGCAGGAGCAGGAGCAGAGCATCTATCGTCCAACCACACCGCAGTTCCTGACTGACCTGCGCTTGCACGGCACTCAAACACTCGAGTTGGTGGAGTCGACTGGAGACAAAACGACACCGCCAGAAGGACGGCAGAAGAGAAGGTGAAGAAGAAAAGAATCAGCAGGTGGCAGCGTCGCAGTGAGTCTCCCGCCAAGACAAACGCTGCACGCACAACTGCAGAGACCGAACTGGGCCCCCCCCTTTAGGGCACTCTATCGAGCATCGTTCCGCCCCCTCGTGGGAAATCTGCAGGGATTTAACTGGTTCCCGCCGATCTCGAACCCTTTTTCCTGCCAGGCTTTTTGGCGGGTGGCGGGATGGGGGATGTACAGGTACAACGGCGACTTTTTCTGTGGAGGGTTTCAGTACAGCGAAGAGATGAACTCTGAAGATGGATCGTCAGGTTACGCGAGAAGAGAGAAAGAGACAGTTGGTGTGATCTTCTACTTAGTGGTGGATAGTGAGTGCGATAGAGACAGCACCGTCTCCCTCCTACTGCTCATGTGAGATGACCAGCTATGTCTGAAGTGGGCAAAGGCGATCGCCGGTGGCTGAGGGAGGGTTAGGTGACTTTGCAGCGCCTTTGCTTGGTTGTGCTAGTCTCAAGACGGCCACTTTTGGAGTTGCTTCAGCTATCTGTATACGGCGACGGGAGATTTTTGAAAACCATTCCCGCGGACACCAGCAGTGCCAAAGCATCCTAAAAGGGGTTCCGGTAGTTTTTAAATGGACAGAGTCGCGTTCCGCGGCCGGCGCTGGATACGATAGGCTGCCGCGGGACGGCTCCGATGGGGTCCACCGCAACTACCGGAGCTTCCGGGTTTGCCGCTACTGGTTGAAACAGGGACTAGAGCACTTGCAACGAGTTGGGAAGAGAGGGACGAATGGGACGGTGCGATTGTTTGGTGCTTTGAGGGCTTGTGTTGAGAAGTGATGCAGCGGTTGCTGTTGGTGATGCTATTGCGTCCGCCACAACTCAGATAGATGTACGGAGATGAGAGATGTGCCACCCCATGACATTTCTACTGCTTAGCTTATCTTGAGTCCTGTTGATGCATGTCTTGACAACTCATAGATAATGCACTCCTACACTATGCCTTTCAACTTGTTCAAGACCTCTTGCCAGCTGCCACAGCTTAGCAATGTACCTGTACTTCAGCATGCCTCCCCTACGGTGTCGGCCAGATCCTCAGAGGGTCTGGTTCGGGTTAGCGTTCAAGCAGACATCCAGTCGGTGGCGGCTGCATTGGCCGAGCCCGGCCAGGGGTGGTCACCCAACCTTCACGACCAGGTGCAGCGTCCCTGGTGCCTGCTGCCGCTGCCGCTGCCGCCCTGCCGTTCTCGCTGAAGTGTCTGCTGCCTCCCGTCGGTCGCTGTCCATGTAATGCCCGACAGCGCAGCGCAACGCAGCGTGTCAGCGTCGCCCGCATGCGCACGCCTTACAAGAGGTATGGTACATCCCAGCTTCCCTTTCCCATCCATCCCGTCCCGTCCAAAACCACCCCGAAGCTTGCTGCGCCCCTCCTCTCACAAACTTTCCCTTGAACAACGACACAAAACACCGTCCACGGGGCCTCAGCGTCCACTGGCCATGCGTCTCCGCACGACCCCCCTCCTCTCTCCTGCCTCCTGACAACATCATTGCTACCGACAACGCTTCCAATCCCTCAGCTCCTCAAGGTTGTGATGCTGTGCGAGTCCCCGCTGGCTTTCGCAAGACGTGCCGGCATCCCGAGACCCCTCCGAACCATCACTAAGCCTCCGTAACCAGCTCTCAGACTAAGAATCAACTAAAAGCAAACAAACCCTACACCTCGCCGCGGCCAGTCCGTCACATCGCCAGCTCGTCTCTCCTTCAACCACCTTTTCCTAAACCTGCGAACAGGCCTGGAGCCGACTCTGCGACCTTCCCGATGTACTACCTACGCCGCATCACCATCTTCCTCGCCGTGGTGGGCTCCATTTCCTTCCTGGCGTGGTTCCTGCCCCGTTACCTCAACCCCAATCCGCCCGACCCGGCCAAGCAGCGCGAGGACAAGAGATGGATCAGCAGCAGTCCCTACTGGCTTGATCGCCAGGCCTGTCGCTGGCTGAGTCTCTGCGGCATTCACCACCTGTCATGGGATCCCGCGGCTCTGTTGCCCTTCCAGAACGACACCGACGGCGACGAGTTGCGCCTGGAGCTCAGATCCCTGTACACCGACGAGGGACGGCACAATGGCTGGGAATCGGTCTCCAGGAAGAAGGCGCCGCAGGACAAGACCGAGGCGAAGACACTCAAGGAGATTCCCGACTACGTCCTCAAGTATGCGCCGCTGGTTCACCTGTACTCGGGCGAGAACTTTTGGCCCGCCGACATTGCGGAGCACATCAAGCACATGACGCCGTACCTTGAGAGGCAAGCGCTGAACCAGTCGCTGCTTCTATCAGACTTGCATCAGCTTAACAAGGAGGACGGAATGGTATACTTGACAAGCGACGACGACGTTGAGCAGAGGCCTGAGTGGTTACACAGCCACGTCGGCATACCTGAGCCCTGGAACGACGAAGAAGACGGCGGTGAGGACGACGGCCACGAGGATCTTCCGACAGAGGATCCCGATCGGTCCGACCGCGTGCCATCATCTCCCCTCGAAGACACGACGTGGTTCGATGTCTCTCGCGACCATCCAGTCTACCGCATCTCAGACCCTCGACGGTTCCCACATTTTGTTCCTTCCGCTCGCACCGGCAGCTTCCAAAACCGGCGCCGAGACCAAAAGCCGCTGCCCCCGCCCGACACGCCTACCCACAAGCCCGATCAGGAAGGCTACTCCAAGGCCCCCGCCGTGCTCGTCCTCGTCGACAAGGGTTCCGGCATTGTCGACGCTTTCTGGTTCTTCTTTTACTCGTACAACCTCGGCCAGACCGTCTTGACCATTCGCTTTGGTAATCACGTTGGCGACTGGGAGCACTGTATGATGCGCTTTGAGAACGGCGTGCCCCGTGGCATCTTCTTCTCCGAACACGAAGGCGGCCAGGCTTATACGTACCACGCCGTCGAGAAGCGCGGCGACCGCCCCGTCATTTACTCAGCTGTTGGATCTCACGCCATGTACGCTCAGGCAGGCGACCATCCCTACGTTCTGCCGTTCAAGATGCTCAAGGACGTGACCGACAAGGGCCCTCTTTGGGATCCCGCCAAGAACGCCTACACGTACTGGTATGGTTACGTCCAGGACCTGGACGAGGACCTTGACGACGATCTGGACGATGAGGTTGATGTCGCGAGCGGTCACCGCAAGGAGAACCCCACCAGTCTTGTGCCGACGGCGGAAAATCCCGACGCGCCAACATCCTGGTTCCATTACGCCGGGCCGTGGGGTGACAAACTCTACAGTCTCGCTGATATGCGCCAATGGCGTCTCTTTGCTCAGTATCACTACGTCTCCGGTCCTCTGGGCCCCAAGTTCAAGCGCCTCGATCGCGAGAAGCTCTGTATCACCACCCGCTGCCGCATCCTCGACAACCTGAGGCCAGGACAGACCTGGTACAGCTAAACGAATCATGCGCTGTCCTTTTACGAAGTCTTTCTGGTATCAAAAT
Source organism: Colletotrichum kahawae (assembly GCA_032988895.1). NCBI lineage: Eukaryota > Fungi > Ascomycota > Sordariomycetes > Glomerellales > Glomerellaceae > Colletotrichum > Colletotrichum kahawae. The sequence continues at coordinate 134,777 of VYYT01000023.1, read as the reverse complement.
TGGGAGTAATGGTAATGGAATGAGAGGGACAGACGGTAGACGAGATATTCCTCACTGGAATCACTACACACATGATCAACGTTCGCTGCGACGATCGCGGCCTTCTTAGAGGTTTCGCATATACATTCACAGACACGCTCGTTTATGACTTCATGTAGATGTGGTTGGGTGCGACGCCAGGCGGCGCCGCTTTAGCGCACGCCCTTTGGGGCCTTTGGAGTTTCTGCGGGTTACTTGGTGTTTTTGCTTTGGAATTAGCCTGGGATTGATACCCCCACGATACTGAATAGAGATCAAAGTTGAAAACAGGCGGTTGGCATCATTCGTATTTGTTGCGTCGGGAGAAGGGTGTGCTCAACGTGCAGAGGAGTGAGTAGACGAGTATGCTCATGAATTCCAGCACCTGTGCTACACAAAAGGAGGCGCTCTCGTACCTGAACAGTGGCGACAAGAAGATGTAGGACCAGAAGACGTCGGTCAGTTTACCACGATGATCTGGCGGTTTTTGCTACGGCTATGGCTCTGCGTGGGAACCTCTCGATCCTCATCTCTATTCATTTTGAATCCTCTTTTCGTCTCTCTTCGGTGGTCGATGCGTATGTTGGTGGAATACTCAGCTTCTTCATGTTTGAGGATACTGGACGGTCGTCATCAAATGTGACTGTCCTGTTCGACTGGGAATCTCAGGTAGGTCAGAATTTTCCATTAGGTGATTGAGCGCGATTTCCGGTCTCTCAAAAGAATCATATGGGGGTTTGGTCCCGTCTTCATTATGTTTATATACTTGTGTCTTGGGTACGCATCTTGGCTCAGATGGCCTTGGGACCTCTCCCGTTCAAAGTTTGCCATGGTGCGTGCTGCCATGCCCTCTTGGCTATTTAATGCAAAGCCGGCCTGGAGCGATTAAGTCTCCTTCCCACAGAATTCAGCTCCGTGATTGCCAAATGGTCTTCTGCTAGAAGCATGTCCTTGGCATATTAAATCATGGAATGCTGAATTGCTTGCGGGCTGAGCATGTTATATACCATGTCCCAGGGCCACCGGCCTAATGACGTGGGCTCCGGCCCTGTTCGTCAATTGTGGCTGGGTATTGTTTAGAATACTCAACTGAAGATTCCGAGCATGTTGTGGCTATGTTTAGGGTCATCATATGTGATGTGCTGGCTGTCAATGGGCTTCCAGCTCATGGTGAACGTAGTCCTTGCTTTTATGCCAACCAGCTTTTAGACAGGCTGGGGCATTGATTTGTGATGAAATTCATCCTCTTTGAATTCTTGCGAGCTTTATACTCATAGCATATAGCAAGAGAAAGTTGGACTACCAGCGTCTGTGATCATTAACGGTTCAGACCGGGAGGTGAAAGAACGGTTAAGATGGTTCTCTATAAATCGCGAATATCTGTTCACATAGGTAGCGACCGAGACAGGACAACAAGAATCAATTCACCGAACTTTCTCATTCAAATGAAGTGATTTTAACAGTATTGATATGTAGGAGCTTTTCTTTGTGCTGTTACCCTGACTTTGGATAAAGACATGGCATTATCTCCGTCTTCCTCTTTGATTATCTGGAGGGTATTCCATTGTAATTGCACGCTGATGCTTGATGTGGATGTATGGGATAAGCGCCTTTAAACATGACCGAAGAAGTTTGTAAAGACTTCTTAACAGGTGTTGACGAAACACAGATACGCCTCCAACGTCGTCCGTCGTTGCCAATTTCTGGCCTGTTTCTGGCCGACGAAGGCGTTGAAGCCACCTTTATATAGTGCTGTCAATCTGTCCGGGCTTTGGACGATCATCTGGCTGCATGGTTTGTGGCATGCGCAATCTTTTTCCGGTCAATTTGGAAGCAGTAGTGTGGCGATTATCCTGTTTGATATTCAAGCTTTGCTGTCTGGATCTTCGGGTGCGTTTGATGGAGAGGACTCATGTTCGACGGCAACGGCCATGGTGCCAGTACACGTGTGACTTGAGTCCTCCATGAACTCATTGAGTGCTCCCCTTTCACGTCCATAATTCCACGTATAAATTGAACCCTTCTTGGCAATTCAGTAATATATCCACAATAAGCTTTCCCTCGTAATTATTGCTTGCAGTTTCTCTTGGAATCAGTGCGTCTTGCCTCGGTCGAGCCTGACAATTGCGTATCGTCCCCTCATCGCGTCAGTCTGTCTCTCACACTAACAAGCTTCCACACAGGGGTGGTCTATCTGGTCTTCTTCGTCCTGTTTTTCTCGTCTATTCGTATGCAATATACGTACCTGTTTATGAGACATTTCTCAGCTCAGTAAGCTGTATAAGTACACCGACTGCGCAACATTTTGAGCAGCAGTGTACGGGGCCAGGTGGTCTTGAGAAACGTCGAGCAACAGCCCAGCCTCGGTAACGGCTTCAAGTTGCTGAAATTTAGCACCGTCTGTTGATTTATGCTGTTTTTATAACTACGTGATGGTCACTGGACATCAGCCGGCCTTCTGGAGCTTCAGTTCAAGATATGATGCGGAACATCTCGCTATATAAGTGAGGGTGAGTCTTTATCAAAGTTAACCAAACCAAATATTGGTACCTGATCCAACGTATATCCTCTATAATTGAGGTCTCTGCACTTTTTACGAGCCTTTCTTGGTAGACTCAATCGTTAATTGCTTTGTGAAGTACTTCCGACAGCTGTTGGTCCAACGCTTGGAGGTATCGTCTTCGGATGTTTGGGTGGGAATACTCTCCCGAAGTTATTAAAGAGGCTAAAGACGAAGAAAGCGCATGATGTCTCTTCATTCTGCAAATGCTTGGGCATGCGAGACCGATATGCCACTCAATCACTTCTTTGGCTTAGGACTCACCGTCGGCGGTCGATGCGATCGAAGACTCATGTCATGAACATTGGTGATTGGCAACAGGTATGTGCAAACACCATCAGATTTTAAGCAAGGCACCCGCTGAACCGAGATGAGGAGGCCTTAAGGTCTCGATTCAAGGCCGCTATCATCTATTCTGCTGTCCTCCCATGGCCGCCTCTCAGACTGCGCCAACGACGGCTATAAATGGAAAGAGATGGATTCTTGGTACTATTTCCTGGGCCAATCGAGGGCGGCAGGGGCGGCACGATTCCGGTTGAGTCAAGTTCTACGTCCTATCAGACTCGACACGACGTTATTTTCGGCCCGGAGTGAGTGATCCGGGGGCGAGCTAAGGAGCCATTGAGTGCAAGTTCAGTAGCATCATTATCTACGTCTTTCGCTTATTATATGAGATAAACTGAAGGCGATGAATATGCCAGGTTGGTTCATATGACGGCTAGCTATTGTTGAGTTTCCGAATAGCTAACAGGTTCGACATTCACACCTATTCGGTGCAACGAAACCACATCGTAATACCATTACCTGTTGAACACTGAGGGAGAACATTGCGCTCATTAACAGTTAAGAGTGTCAAAGTATTGTTCAAAGTCGCTTTACGCCTTGGTTGCCGCTTTCAACGGCTTGCATACCCACACCCTCATCAACCTGCCTTGGGCCAAGAACGACGCTAGCCCTCGTGAGGTATGATGCGTCACCTCCAGACAATCAAAAGCCAGCTGAATTTCACAACCCGCCTGCCCAAAAATCTCTCAGGCGGTCAGGTCTCAACCCGATGCCCCGCTGGGCTGAGGTTTCCTTGGCGTCTTTCAGCTGAAAGCCTGCCAAGGCTTCATCTATCCCTCCACCGGTGCCTATTGTGCTATTTCATAGACTCTTCCTCTTCATACACTAGATCCAAACGATTGATACTAGAATTTCTATGCTGTTTGTTTCAAAAACGGCATAGATGGAATCCCGCAGCTACCCCTACTTCCCGCCGCCCCCGGGCCAGTCCGGCGCGGTGCCCCCGCCCCCGCTTCCACCGCGCGCCGTTAACCCGGCGGCTAGCTACCCTCCACCGCCACCACCATCGGCCTCGTACGCGCCTTATCAACCGTCTCGATACCTTCAAGCTCCTCAAAGTACCGGAGGGTCTCCGTCCACGTCTGATTCTAACCATGTGTATCAACCCTCTCCATACCCCAGTTCACCTGCCTCGCTCTCGACCACTACTCAAGGATACGATCCAGGGAAGTGGCCTCGACAACCGCAACATGGGGCGACGAGCCCATCAGGGCAGTATCAACACGCGGCTCAAGGATTACATGCTCATCCATCTTCTCCTACCGCTGCCTCACAGTCACCTGATGCGACGACCCAAGCATCTCAGCCGTTCTATGCTGGCTTGAAAACCGAAAAGCTACTTGGCTCCTACCAGAATGCCAAGAACAAAGCTCAGCAAAGACTGTCGCAGTATCTAGCACAGCCATCTCAACAAACACAGCACAGTAGCCCTGCATCACCGCAAACGCAGACACCCAATGTGAACTTGCCGCCAATCTCACCCACCTCGCCCGCGAGCACGGGTTCATCGGTTCAGCATCGCAAGCTACAGAGCCAACGTCAAGAGGGCATATATGCTCATTCTACCGTGGCACATGTTCCTAGTTTTCCCAAACCAGCAGCCTCTTCCATGCTGATTCATAACATACCCCTGAGGCCTGCACCGGGATCTTCTGGCCAGCGACCAGAATCCAAAGACTCGCCGCCCTCTGGTCAGCAAGACCCGACTTCAAATATTGAGAATGGCCGTTCTCAGCAGCAAAGTACAAGCATCCAAAGCAGCCCTGCTAGAAAACAGAAATCGAAGGGCTCAGGAGACCCCGCCTTCGATGGATGGAGAAGGGCAGTGCCAATACCCGTCGTTTCTGAAGACGGAAGGCCCAACGATGTCATGTGGGACTGTCCCGAATCACGAATCGTCGACTACGAGACCGATTGGTATCACCTCCCCGACATCCCCGACTTCACCATCTGTACCTGCTGCTACGATATGTACCTTGCAGCCACTCCCCTTTCAGCCTCCTTCAGGCGTGTCCGGAGGCCCAGAGGGGCATGTGGCTTGAAGGCGCATCGGGTAACCAAAGTCCTCATTCCTCATTGCCTCAAGACACTGGATCTTCAGCCTCTCCGGGACTATGTAACAAAACGTCTCAGTATTCAAGACTGCCATGGTGTGGGAGGCGTCAAGGGAACTGCCGGCGTCAGGTGGTTCAAGCCACTTGACACAAGACTTAATGGCTTCCTATCGTGCGAGGCTTGCTTCGAAGACGTGATACTAGGCACAGCATTTCATCAAAAGTGGGCACCCTACGACCCAATTCAAGCAGAGGACGATGTTTGGGCGTGCGATATCTGCATTCCCTTCATCGGCCGGATCTTGATCAACTACTCCTTAATCCATACCTGGGAGGACTGGATCCAATCCACAATCAAGTACTTAAATCTCCCAAGGTGCGAGAAAGGAGTAGCCGTCTCCCCTTTATCGCGAAAATGGCTTCAACTCTCCGGGGGACGCGTATCCCATCTCAAAATCTGCGAGAAATGCTTCGACGAGAATTTGGCATCCACCCCTCTTGGTCATGATTTCAACTTCGCCCCAGTGGGAACAGCCACTAAGGGACTGAATTGGATGGATGTGGCGCGCGGCCATCAAAAACAAGAACCCGAGCCCTGGCTCTGCAGCTTGACGAACAACTTCCCTCTAGTTGCGGCCATGTCAATGGCCAAAGACCTGAAAGATATCGATGTTCTTGTCAGAGCAGCAGAGACTGTCCTCGCGAACCCTCCGTGTACCGAGAAGGGGACCCCCCGAGATACGTGGTACACTTTGGCTGGCGGCAACGCCCCCGAGGACTTCAAAATCTGCCCGGCTTGTTACGCGGCGTGGGTCAGCCCTCTCAAGCTTGATCGATTCTATGAGATAGCACGTAATATAGATCCCAGGAAGGTCTTTGTCTGCAGTCTTCATCCCTCAAATCCGCGATGGACGGAGCATATTCATCGGTGGCAGGAGGCTCTTGAGACAGGTGTCTGGTCAAGATACTCCAACTGGGTCCGCACGTTCGCTGAGATTCCACCCTGCGCCGGAGATGGCAAGATTACGAACGGCAGATGGTACGGCTGGGACGACTGCACCATCTGTGCGGAGTGCTGGGTGACCTTCTGCAAGGACGCACATCCCGCCGCCTCCAGGCTGCCGATGGACTACCACAAACAGCTCGTGCCAGACACCAGGATGTGCTGCATGTACTCCCCGCGCATGCGGCAGAAGTGGGTGGAGGCCTGTGAAGTCGGAGATGCACGTCGACTTGTTGAGTTCTCCAGAACGAGAATCCAGATGTACATCCAGACGGTGGTGGAGATCCGGCGGCTGAGAGTGGTGCACGAGGCGCAAGTCGTGCACTCCTTGAATGCTGGCACCCAGAGCGCCGTATGGGCCAACATGCAGAGCGCCAGATTGCTTGTTGGTAGGACTGACGGGTACGAACACGGGAATAGCACGCTCGGATGGCATGCGACGACCGAGGGGGTCACGAGTGCAGCGTACGCGCGAGATATGAATAGTCTCAGGGATCAGTCTTGGGGCACTCTGATTCAGATTGAGAATTTGCAGAACCAGTGGAAGATGTTCGAGTGAACTTGGGTGGTAACCAAGCTGGATGAACTCACCGTCGTAGCTGATAGGAATATTTAAGGAAGCTTAAATCTTCGTTTTTGGTTCAGTTGTCAATGTACCTCTACGCAACCGGTTGTCACTGGGACAGTACCCACTCGCACAGAGGTAACTTGGGAAAACAGTATGCGTTAGGTAAATAGCATGACATCGTCATACTACGTTCTGTTCCATAATAAACGTCTCTAATACATCGTAGGGTAAGCCGAGAGAAGGCGGCGCCAACGTCATCAGCTAGACAGAGATTATGCATGTGTGACCTGTATATACATGTCGAATGTGCCATGGGCAGGAACTTGTACTGAAAACTTCAATGAAAATCAACAGACTCCACACTTCATACCCAGATGATTATATTTTCGAAATATCCAACAGCCGTTCTAACCTTTCATAGCCAAACGTAATGGAGCGTCCGTGACCTTGACAAATGAGACCTGGCTTCTTGCTCGGGGATGGGGGAGAGAAGGCTGATGTAGATTTGTCTCCTGATTTGTGAAAGATTTGTTCTCTGCTTTTTGCCAACTCCTTAATATCTCTTCTAATTGATGTGGAAAGGTAAATTCCGGCTGAGGCTATGCATGCTAGGTGCTCTCTTATCGACGTTGAAGATATATCAATCACGTACGCGCAACACACAGACCTGTATATTGCTATCACCATTGATTCTCTTCACAAGGCACAAACAATGACTCCTCGCTTCTTGCAGATAGAGTAATACCTAGACCGAAAAGAAGGTTTATTCCATCTTCGTCTAATTTCACTGCCCTCTCTGTACAAGCCGACTTTCTTCCCATTCTTTCGCTGTTACGTTCACTCATACACTCCAGAACCCGAAAAACGCCGCCGAAGGACGAGTGCCTAGCGTCGAATAGCATCAAGCTCATGAGTCTACGGCCCGCAGTGTGATTCTTCTGCATGCAAGTAGGACTATGCAGCATATTTCCAAGATCAGCATCCGGTCCGCAAGCTTGCTTCAGTTGCAGTGTTTGCTGCGGTTGAGATCCCAATGCTCCACATCAAATGATCGAACTAAATACTACAACCCTGCGGCAAATACACCCTTCATCTAATCTGGTAGAGGTGGTCAGTAAGTCTTTGATCAGAATAACGTGCCACGTGCTCGCGCAGTTGTAGCTTTCATTACCGCTCTGGCCCAGCTCACATAATCTGCTCCCCTGGGAAGAAAATATCCATATCATCCTCACTCTTGTAGGTATTCGAACTTGTGCAGAGAAACAATAGAGAGAACTATCGGAGCAGATTTAACTAGCGTTCAACCTGGTTTCGATGTTTTCTCGGTCTTCAGCGACCAACCCCAAGAAGCATCTTGACTCCCCGACGCTCACCTCACTCTTTACGGGGTGTCCTCTTACACTTTCTTCCCTCCTTGCAACATTCGGTTATGCTTTCGCACCTGGCAATTTACCAGCTTGCACGCGCACTTTTTCGGCTTCCATATGACTGCGACGGAGGTATTCACGAAGGCCAGAATGGACAAGGCTAGATGAATCCATTTGACTAATCTATGGGGTATGTAATGAAGAGTGTGAGTCGCCTCACAGAGGCCAGTTACCTCTTCCCAAAACACCATAACCACTTACGATCCATTCCTTGGATGGTGTTCTCTCTCTTCAAACGGGGGATCACAGGATCATACCTTCAAATTTCGTCTCCTTCGAGTCTTTCTTCAAACTCGAGGCCACACTTTCACAAGCCTCAATCATTACAAACGGGGGTGACATCAACAGCATGAGTTTCAGACACCGTCACAACATCTTCGAACGAAGTCTCAATTGTTGCTCTGTTGCCACTAGACTTACCGCTCAAGTCAAAGAGAAAATTCGTACCAAAATCATGCGACCTACCATCCATCGGTACAAAGCTTAGGTTCACGACGGGTATAAATATCCATTCGTACGTGGAGAAGTAGCAGAAACAAACCAGAGCAAATCGCGTCTAACCAGCTTCTGCTATCTAACTGTCTGGCCTTCTTCATCCTCTACACACGCACATATCTCAACCTCCCAATTCTCACCTCATACTCACACCTAACCCGCCCTCATCCGGTGGCATCATTGAATAAGCCAAAGACAAAAGTTAAGAACGACAAGATACATTCGACCTCAATGCTCATCGTCAACAAATCCCAACCTCCTCAGATACAATACCCTCTTCTAGACCATGAAGCCGAAACAGCCGCGCAGCACCCATTCCAGAAACAACCTTCAAAATGCACTATTTGCCATGCCACCAATGAAACTACCGAACACTTGACATATATACCTAATGCCCACCATCGTCTCGCGCACAACGCAATCACAGGTCTATGATGGGTATCAATACATCCACTGGCCTCAGTAAAGTAGACTTGAACAAGCAATTGGGGGAGAATGGTCGTACAATTTCTTCGTCGCTCTACTTCATGAAGCAGGATTCGGCATTGTCTCTCACAGCTCAGAAGCCAATGATCCAGATCTCACCCAGCCAACACAGCTCACCTTTCCTGGCGGTGCTCATCATCTCTGTCCGGAGACTATTCTCGAGTATTCACACGAACGATGGCGATGTAATCTTGCCATTTTAACATTACTACCTAATGTTTCAGCTAAGCGTTCTGAGCTAGCAGAACCACGTCTGCCGACTTGGTAAAACCCGCCAAAGATGAAGACCAATATTCGGCGTGGGTTGAAATGCCACATCCAACGGCCGCACGTTCGTTTATATACCGCTCAGGGCATGCTCACCACAGCTCTTGAAACACACGGAATACCAGGCATCTCACTTACACCCAGCACAAAGACATCGCACCAGAAAATACTAGAAATTAATGTCTATCCACAATCATTACCGGTATCTAACCAACCCCCCTGCTCTTCTCACCTAAGCTCCTCCTCCTCCTCATCCCCCTCCAACACAATCTCATGCCCATCCCCCTCCCACACAACCCAGCTCGCCAGCACCCCCAACACCGCCATCCCCGCCAAGCCCCACCACACCGCGCCGACCACCCCGCCCGCCAGCCCCTGCCCGTACAGATACCCGCACAGCACCGGCCCGATCGTCCGCGCCGCGCTGCTCACGCTCTGCCCCAGCCCGTGTATCGTGCCCAGCACGCTCGGGTGCGGCGTGCAGTTGTTGATCAGGATCGTCTGCCCCGGCAGCGCGAACGTCCTCCCGAGCACCTGGAACAGCAGCACCCCGACGATCGCGAACCAGATGGCCGGCCCTCCTTTCGGCCCCGGCGGCGGCGCGGCGGGCGTGGCCGGCACCACCGAGAGGTACGGCACGAGGAAGTACGTCAGCGGGAAGAAGTAGAGGAACAGCCGCCACGCGCGGACGGTGCCGAGGCGCGCGGACAGGCGCGGGTACACGAAGAGCTGGAGGGTGATGCCGATGACGCCGAGGATGGCCATGGCCAGGCCGACGCTCTGCGGGGGCATGCCGAGGCCGCCGGTGAAGCGGAAGGGGACGTGCGGCGGGGACGTCGAGGTGGGCGTGGAGAGGAAGACGAACCAGAGCGCGTTGAAGGTGCCGACGTGGAAGGCGAGGAAGAAGTGCGCGGAGAAGGTCATGACGACGTTGCGGGTGAAGATGCGCCGGAAGGGCAGGCGGTGGGTGTAGCGCGGCTTCGGCCGCTTGGGGGGTGCGTTCTCGGGGGACATTTCGACGTCGGTGCTGCTGGCGGAGCTGGACTGCAGCTGGGCGTAGGCCGCGTCGTCGAGCCGTATCGCGCCGCGGCGGCCGTGGCGGAGCCGCGTCCAGACCCTGCGGAGGAAATTGGCGATGCTCGAGCCGAGGCGGCGTCCCGGGTCCGGGCCTTCTTCGCGGAGGGCGTCGAGCGTCTCGTCGAGGCACAGCCACACGCTCAACGCCGCGCACGAGAGGAACACGGCGCTGAGCAGGTTCGGCGTCGCGTAGGGGTACTTCTTGAAGAAATCGACGTCGCCGAAGAGGCCCGGGTAGCTGCCCGCGGGGTCGGAGAGGATGCCGCCGAGGATGGGCCCGATGATGACGCCGATGTTGAAGGTCATGGGCAGCAGGATGAAGGCGCGGGCCTGGAACTTCTTCTCGCGGACGATTTCGCTTATCATGGTCCGGAGGACGCCGACGTTGCCGTTGGTGGCGCCGCCGATGCAGCGGAAGAAGAGGGCCTGCGCGAAGCTCTGAGAGAAGCCGAAGCCGACGCACGACAGGCAGGTGCCGGGGAGGCCGATCATGAGGACGGTCTTGCGGCCGAAGCGCTTGGAGTCGGCGAGGCGGCCCCAGATCATGGCCGTGATGAACTGGGCTGCGGTGAAGGAGGCGTGGAGTATGCCGGCCTGGGAGGAGATGACCGAGTCCGGGAGCGTCGGGTCGAACCACTTAAGTTGGTAGAACATGTAGGACTGGTGGACTGTGTTAGCAATGTTTCATGTGCGTTCTCTTGCCAAGTCTTGAATCTCATGTGAGGTCTGGGATGAGAGCGGGGTCAGCATGAGAAGGACGAACCTGTAGTGAAGTCTGCACGAGCGGCTCACTCAACCTCGTAAGCGTAATGACCAACAACTGCTGCTTCTGCGGCAGATCGCGCCACGCGATGGGCTTGGGCTTCTCGGGCGGCTTGAGGAGCTCCTCCTCCTCTCGCGGGTGTGAGAGCGCCGCGCCTGGCGCAGCATCGACTTCAGGCCCGGACCCGTCGAGGGTTCTCAGCATGCGGGCGTCCTCGCCGTCATCGTCAGACTCATCCTCTCGTTCGGAGTCGGCATCGTCGTGATATGGCGGTGTCTGCACCGGCTCGGCTTCCGTGCGCGGCGGCATGGCCTGCCGTCGAGGTGGTGGTGGATTTAGATGATGCGTATGCAAGTGGCGGCAGAAAGGCACGTCCCACTACTGCTACAGGAATCTATTCGGGCAACGAACGACGTCGATCTAAGCAATACGCGGAATGATGTTGAGGCTCTAAGTTGTAACGAGGATGCAGAAAGGAAGACTGAAGGGTACAGAAGAGGCAACAAGACGTTCTAATGGGGAGGTCCTTTCCCCATCGGCAAAACCCCGATCTGCGACGGGACGGGATGGAGCCGGGGGTCGGGTAGGCCAACGGGTATCAAACGAAACGGAAAGCGAGTGCCGTCAACCAAGGGAAAGCTTGCAACAAGAGTCAGCGCTTCCGCTCTTTCCTGCCTGCTAACAAAAAGGTCTTAACGCCGGGCTCAGATTACCGTCGCAGACTTTTCTCGTCAAGTGCAGACCGCCTCACGACAGGTTGGCAGGCAGGACGTAAAGAAAAGTGGCGACACACCCCCACCAAAGCCGATCACGGCGCCGGCCAAGCGGACGGTCTCCGTCCTTTTCTCGTCGCCTTTTGAAGTCGGGAATTCTGGGGAACTAACGGTCCTTTAAGTTACGGTTGCGGAGCCGCCCGACTACCTATCTCCGGCCGGCTGCATCTGCGGTCCCAAAGGTTTCGATCGATATGCATCATGTCAAAACCCTTTTTCTATTTGATCCCGTCTTCTGCAGCGAAAGAGCATTGCATGCAGCACACTGCACGTCAGTCCCATTTCAAACTCGAAGAAGACTGCCCCACTTGTCGGCTATGCTTCGATGTCGCAATCTGCCGAGTCGGTGCCGATGCCCACCGTCGTCAATGCTGTCCAGTCCAATGACGCCGGGCTACAACTTAGCATCTTCCATCGCTCACAAGCTACTATCACAAACGATGCGCTGTCAACGTTCGGTTATGTTCGTGTTCGTCATTGAAAGGGCCTCCTGGATCTTTGCCAGTCGAAACCCTGCAGCAAAACATTACATATACAAAACGCTTCAACGCGAGCGCAGAGCAGAACCTCAGAATCCAGACCGGTAACCGCATTTTATTCACATTTATCCCATCCAAGCTTGCAACGCCGATAGTGCAACATTTGAAGATACTCACTACCCGATCGCGTCTGATTTACACCATCTCTCGCGGCTGGTGGGCTGAGCCAAGCTCGTTCGCACGGTAATCGCGGCTGTTGCTGCGCTCCTTGGTCGGCTGTGCCGGGTCCGCGACCATGCTCGTCAGGCCGATGTTTTGGTGCGACGGCGGCTGGTAGGCAGGCGGAGCGCCCGCGTACGAGTAGCCGCCGTGCGTGGGGGTCTGTCGCCACGGCTCCGGGTTGTAACCGCCCGGTTCCCTTCCGAACTTGGAGACGCCATTACGACGGCGGTTCAACGTCCGGCCGAAGGTGAAGAAGATGGAGATGGCGAGGAGCAGGATGATCAGACCGGCAAGGAAGTAATTAAACTTGCGGTTCAGAGCGAAGGAGAAGCCACTGCGCTAGGTTAGCTGACTGACAGCGGGGACTAACTGCGCACAGACGTACAGGAAGGCATTGAACGTGCCGAGACCGATGATGATGCGGCCCAGCCATATGTGAATAGGCTTCATGGTCGTTGTTTGGCCCGTCTTCTTGAATGAGGAGTGGTGTAGGAAGCCAAGCGCAAACTGAGCGAAGCAGAAACCGACAACTATCAATCCGATAATCTGGTGCGCAGAGGTAAAGCCGCGAGACTGGGCTTACGTTAGTAGGATTCTCCGCCAGGCGAGAGCCGCGACTTACACGGTTGTACCAGAAGCTGGTCAGGACACCCAAAACGAAGCCGATAATAACGAGCAGCAGAGCAACACTCTGATTCAGGCCGTGCCACCTCACCTTGTCGCCCAAACGCAGAAGCACCACGCCGACGGGCATCAGGAAGACCAACGCGCCGACCATCATCAATGCATGGAAGATGGACTTCAAATCCCGCTTTCCGTCATAGGCATCGACCTGCGTCGTTCCCTCGTTGACCGCATCATCCTTCAGAGCGGGAGCGTCACCCGGACCAATCGTCCGTTTCATATTGATGGTAAATCGCCCAAATTCTTCATGAAACTTGACCGACGAGTCCATCTTGCTCGAGAAGAAGCCTCCCTTGGGTCCCACGGCGTAGATGGCCTTTTGCGTCTCACTTGTTACATCGACATAACCGCCGGGCCAGTTCCTGCAGTGTGCGGTGCACCGCGCGCTGAAGTACATTGAACCGTTGAAAACGCCGGTGCCAGGTAGGACCTCCCAGGTGACGTGGTCGTAGTAGGAGGGCTCGTAGTTTCCGTAGGCCACGCGCGGGGAAAAGGTGACATTGTCTCCCGTCTCGTCGCGGTAGATCATCAGGATCAAGCTTCCTGCCATCTGGGTCTGGCCGAGACCGATGGCCGCCCACTGCCGGTCGATCGGGGCGCGGATGGTGATGAAGACATCTTCGCCGCTGTTCTCCGGGACCGTGAAGCCGAAGGCGACGTTGTTTTCGGGGGCGACAAAGGTTGACTGTCCAAGGTCGGTCTTGTCTGAGATGTCTGCGGCGACAGAGGGAGTGGCTAGCGCAACTGTCGTGGAGACACGGTTAGCTGGGGTTCGCACAGGCTGGTGAAGCCGTCTATGGCGACTGTGCCACTTTTGGGATGCGAGTTGTATGACGACCTGCGGGGATGGGAAGGATTGCATGTCTCTGACGGTCGCCAATGGGGGATCGCGGTAGTAAGCAGTAGTCGGGTGCCACTAACCTGCAGCAAGGGCAGCGCGCCCAAATTTCGAGAACAACATCGTGGCGCGCGTGTGGTGTCGTCGTACGGCTTGTACGCCTCGTCGCCCTCAATCGCAGCTCGTCGTCAGAAGGTAGTGTGAAGAAGTCGACGACGGAAGGGGATTAAGAAGGGAGAAAGGTGATGGTATGGCGCAACGATGAGAGGAAAGGGAGCAGAGAAGCAGGGCAATGCAGATTGCTCCCCCATCGAGCGATACTGGCGGGAAGGGACGACATGTGCCCTTTCTTTACGGGCAGGTCTTGGGTCTTGGCATGCTCAGACGGGCGAACCATACAAAGCGCAAGTCCTGACTCCTTGGGTAAGGGCTCCCTCCCCTCCCTCTTTGGCAGCGCTACGTTCAGAGCGTAGTGTCGCTCTGCCCGCCAAAAAGTGTCCTTCACCTTGTACCTTTGCTTTACCACCAAGTATGGTAGTAATTTCGAGACCAGCACGACCCCGGCAACCGTCTGGGCAGATCAGGCACGGCCGAGGAGGGAACAATGAACGTTGTTGACACCCACGACACCCCGTCCCTCTCCCCAGGGTGCGCTAGCACACGACGGGTGCTGATTCATCCACCCGCCCGCCAATCACAGACCGCGCTTTAGTCCTCAGTTGCCCTGAATGGTGCCGTTCCCACCCCCTGGCTGAAGCTGCTCCAGGACTCCAGCTCCACCGACGTTGCTTTTTCAATTTTAGCTTTTGGAGGGGTGGGAGGGGGAGGCAGACCCGCAACCTGCAGCCCGCAGCTAAATTGCGCCGCTGTCGAGTCTTTGACGAGAAGAGCAAGGCCGAGACCAGCTCATTTCCCTGCTATCCGCTTTTTTCTGTTGCCATGCAGTCAATCGTCATCCCCCGTCCTCGCTTCGGAGGAGGGAACAAAAAAAAAAAAAGTGACGATTGATGATGGAATCTGTGGGCTGACAGGTCTGGCGGTGCAAGGCTGCGTGTGCACCGACATGTCGCAAATCACCAATCGACCGGGCCCCCAGCGCTTCTCCAGGTTTATCCAGAATTTTCGACCACAACCGAGCGAACGGCAACGACGAGGGTCAAGATTTACCGTGCTCTGCCGTACCTCACTAATCGACCCGAGCAGAACACCAAAGCCAGGAGGCCAGGCCCTGTCGACGGCTTTCATGACGAACGGTGCGTCTGGGCCACCAGGGCCATGGCCGTCCCCAACGTGCTGATTGGCCTTCGTCCCATCCGTTTCAATGCGCGTGTCGCCGTCCACCATCGTCTCTTCGACGTATCGCGGACCAACATCTCACACCTACCGCCGAGCAAAACGTGTGGTTGACAGGACAGGCCCAGGTTCATACTCGCAAAACAGAGTTTTTGCTCCTCGACGCGCAGGAGTTTTGGCTCCGTCGATATAGGACGAATACGCAAGCTCACCAGCATCACCGCTACGCGATCGCGGCAAACTCTACGACATGTGAGACGTTTTGCGGTAGGGACTGTGACTATATTTGGTTTGGTTTTATCGCGCATACTAACAGATACCTCCATCAACATGACTACCTAGCGAGGGGCTGGGGCCGTTTAGGAACCTCCAAGGTGGAAAGACGCAAAACAAGGTTGCCAGCCCACGTGGGGCACGGCAAGAACGGAACAAGATTTCGACGGCAATCCGTCAACGAGCACGTCTCGCAATCTCTGACCTAGAACAGCTTGTGCTCCAGCGTCATCTCGGACTCGGGCTCCAGACCGACGCAGGCACGGAAGATGTTGGTCAGCGCGGCGCGCTGCTTGCTGAGCGCGTTGACGACGGGCGTGCCGGGCGGTGTCAGCGGCGCCTTGAGCATGTAGCTCAGGATGCTGAGCACGCTGTGGAAGCCCTTGAAGTCCTTGGTCGCGGCCCCGTCCGACGAGACCGCCTTCCACTGGATGCGCGTCATCATCTCCGCGACGAGCACGAGGTCGATGATGAGCGGCGACGCCAGCAGCGAGTCCTCGCACACGTTGAAGAGCGAGATGGTCTGGTGCCCGCCCATGAAGATCTCGGCGTAGTACTCGTCGAGCGCCCGCTTGTTGTCGCCCACCGCCGGCATGTACTTGATCACCACCGTGTGGTCCGGGTGCTCGCCCTCCTTGTACAGCACCGTGTTGGCCTCCACCATGTCGTCGACCACGTTGGACTTGGAGATCTCCTTGGACCGGAACTGCTTGTGCGAGCTGAGATTCTTGCCGTCGTTGTTGCCGAGGTGGTTGTAGCTCGCGATGGACGTCAGCTTGATGCCCGCGTTGATGAGGAAGTCGACGAGTGCCGACTTCATCTTGGTCTGGCCCGACTTGAAGTCGTCGCCGCCGATAAAGGCCCCGTGCTTCTCGGCCAGCTCGATGGCGCCGGGGACGAAGGTGTTTTGCGGGGAGCCGTTGATGAAGGGCACGCCCTCGAGCGTGCAGGCGACGGAGAAGACAGTAGACGGGGACACCTCCTCGTGGCCCTCCTCAATGGCCTTGAGCAGGTTGTCGGCGGTGTCGTTGACGCCCGGGATGATGTCGGCGTAGCGCTCGGTGTTGGCGGTCCACTGTACAATAACCTTGTCAAGGCCGTTGGCCTCCTTGAAGTCGCTTCGCCGTGTTAGTCGTCTCCTTCACCAACTCTGACAACACACTCACCGGATATCCTTGCGGATCTGCTCAACATGAGCCATGCAGGCCTTGGTCCCGGGAAGCACGTTGTCCGCCCGGTCCTCCTGGTTGGCGGCGATGAAGTCGGGGTAGTAGATGCTCGGCAGCGGGACCATCTCCCCCATCTCCTTCTTGACCTGCGCCTTGAGCGTCGGCTCCAGCACCTGCGCGCGGTCCATGGCCGCGGCCAGGCTCATCCCGCTAATGTCCCACCCGCCGATGGCGAGGTCGTTCGGGTGCACCATCGGCAGCAGGTCGTGGAAGGGGATGTTGACGTCCTTGGCCGTCGCGGCGTCCGTGCCCAGCTTGACGGTCGACCCCATGATGACGGAGCCGTAGTAGTTGGCGGCGCGCGGTCCCTCGCGCGTGTCCCAGGTCAGCCCGCGGCGGTTGGCGAGGATGCCGGCCGTCACGGTCGTGCCGTTGTTGCCGCCCCACCCGACGAGCATCATGCCGACGCGGGGCACCGTGCGCTCCGTCTTGAACTCGTAGAGCGTCTCGGTCGGGGTGGCGACGTACTTGCCATTGGCGTCCCGGGAGACCTTGGTGGTGCGGTAGGTGTACTTTGACAGGATCTCGGTGTCGTTGTAGACGACGTTGGGGGAGTTTACGGTGAAGAGCTCGCGGGCCGGGGGGTGGCTGGCGGCGGCGGCGGTGGCGGCTCCGTTACCGTTGGGGGGAAGGGGTCCATCTCCGTGTGCGGAGCCCGCGTCTACCTCTGCGTGGGGAGCCATGTTTTGTCAGAGCCCGAGGTAGAATTGGGGGTTGTTGGGTTCAAAGGTTCAGGCAGATAGGTGTTTTTTGGCTTTGGTTAGATACAGGCCTTTAGAGATCAAAGGCCGAGTCCGCTGAACCCCCGGGGGCGGCAGAGCAGCGGGCTCCTGCGTACGGATGATAGACCCTGGTGCGTGTCGTTTAGCTCCGGTATCCCCGAGTGAACCAACCCATCGTGAGGAAAAGAAATAAAAGACTTACGAGTTGAGGAGGTTGGAAAACGTCTTGACGACGGGGGCGACCGCGACCCGTAAGCGCGATCAGATGATTTGATTGGGGTTTTGTTAGTTGGGAAGTTCTTGGTTGCGAGATCTTCTGCTGTCTGTATGAGACGATTGTTATTTCAAGATGAAGAAGAAGAAGAGGAAGAGAAGTGAGATGTGAACGCGGGCGTGAAACGGGGTTGAGTGGCGTTCAAATAGTGTGTTCACTTCGGGACGTCGGGGGGCTCTCGGCTGGGTGCAGGAAAGCCGCGCATGTGGTGTCGGTGGAACCGGGGGCGGAGAGACAATGGAGGTGGAGCGTGGGGGAGAGGTACACCAAGCTATTGGAAGCCAACGATAGGTTACACGTCCTGCAGCTCTGGGTAGCTTAGGTACACACAGACAAAGTCCGCTGCAAGCTGTCAAGCGGTGTGAGGCGGCGCGCCGGTTGTGATGACGATGTGGAGTCCCTATTTTCTTCTGCAGCGCCGCTAGAGGGGGTGCTTGCTTCAGGGTAGATAACGCGGACGGGGCGGGCTTGGCGGGGTGGTGGTTGTTTGGACGGAAGATGATGGATGAATCAAAAGTGTACTTTTGCGGGATTACGGGGGGGAAAGGTCTATGCAAGACGGTGGTTCTAATTACGGCATTGGAGCGGGAAGATGATTTGGGGACTGTTGTTCTTTACGCGTACCTGGCGGCGGAAACACAGAGCAGTAGTGTGGTGTGGGAAATCCAACTTACACAACGGCAGTGGAAGTTTTAAATTTTGGCGGAATTCGGTGTTGAGATTGGATTGCAGAGAAGAGGACAAGTTGGACGGGGATGAAAATGTGATCTCGTGGTCGACGCTCTGTCGGGAAAGCTATGAAGTTGCACAGATGGAAGACATCATTCAGTGTATGATCTGTTCTTTTTGGATTTTTCTCGTTTGTGGTTGCGATTTAATCCGACGACGGGATGAACTGTATGGCTTTCACATGTTCGTGGAAGCGTTCTTATCTCCAAGCCACCACCCGAAAAGTGTACTCACACCATAGACGATACATCCCGGGCCCAAGTGCCCCTCTCTCGTAGCTTGTCTGCAGGACGAAAGCTTTCCTTTTTTTTTTTTTTTTTCTTTCGGCAAGTCTTCATTTTGCAACTTTCGATATGCATTGAGAATGCTATGAGGATAATATGAGAGACGCATTACTTGTCCCAACAGAATCCTTTCTTTCCAGGTAGTCCGAGTCGGGACAGCTGGTCTCATGTCACCGACACAGCGGAATGGCGGGGTCCCTTCGTTTCCTCCACGCTGCTCTCCCCCAAAATGCAGGGGGGAAAAGACGTTGGGGGCCGCCTGGCCGACATAGGAAGGAGGGGCTACCTTTTACCCAGCAGGCGACCTGGGCGACGGCCCACTGGACCGCCTGATTGGATTCCGTCCCCCGGCGACCTCGGAGGCGCGGATTGCGGGTTCTTCGGCTGGATGTGGGGCATGCGCGGGACCTCGCTTCCAGGCAGTGGTCTTTGGAGCACCTTGACGGCTGAGATGAGGCATCTTCACGTTTTGTCCACCTCTGTTCTGCACTGGACATGCTCCATCTCTTACCCAGGTAGTACATGATTCCAAGGAGAATCAAACAAACAGATCAGAAGCAACAGGGAAACCTCGAGAATGGTACAGCTAAAGACCGCCCACCCAGCCTTCCATCTCCTTGGCATCCCCAAGGAAATACACCACCCACAACACCCTCCATCTCGGCTGTCTCTTCCGCCAGGCTGTTCCTGCACCTCCCTGTCCTCCGCGGATGGGGGGGCCAGCGCACCATCCCGTAAAAACAACACCCCACTCTTTTCTTCAACCACACAAATCGTCGCCGTGACGAACACCACCGCACGGTAAAGGGAAAAAAGACCGCAACCTGCAACTTCCATTTGCGCGTATTCTTCTTGAACCCCCTGTTCGCGCTGCGTTGATCCGTGAGAGCGACATATCTAGTGGCTTGGGAGGGCATTTCCTTCTCTCCCCCGTGCTTGACCGCTACTCTTTCACATTCGATGATCTTCTTCATTGTATGACCTTCTTGTACACTTCTTTGCATAGGCAAACGGGATAGTGGTCTGATGAGATGAGCGATGGAAGGAGACGCCGCGGCAAGCTCGGAGGTCTCGCACGTAAAGCAGTCCACACTTGGCGGCCGGTCCGTTCTGTCTAATTCCGGTCCTCCCAGCACTCTCCCTGCGCACCTAACTCCGCCGGATCGGAGTGTCGGGCCCTTCTTGCCTGGCCGCTCTGGAGCCCCGGAGAACGAGGGAGATTGCGCCGAGGCAACATTTCTTGGGCCCGTCGCCGACTGCCGCCTCTCTGCCGCCCTTTATCCGCTTGAGTTTTTTTGGCGCGAGTTTAGATACCTCCTTTTAAGTCGCGCGTTCCTGGAGTTGTGGCGTGCGGGAGGAGCCGTTGGCTTTGTTGCTGGACATAGAACAGCTACCTACCTTGGAACAAGAACCGTGAAAAGAAAAATACGAGCGGTAAATTTCCCTCAAGTGTACAACTCCATCCTCAACCATCACCCGCACATCCCCAAATTCAAACAACCCGCCGATTCTCCGCTGAAAAAACAGCCATCTCCGACTTTCCAATACAGAAGAAGCCCCAATTCCACGTCGCAGACACGGGACGACGGGAAAAAGAAAAACGAGGCGGAAAACGTGCGTACGTGTAATACGGGCGCGCGTGCGTGCTTTGTGTGTTGCTAGACCCCTATCTCCGCGGAAACTCTCTCTCTGCTGTCTGCTGTCCGTCCCCTACACACCACTACGAACCACTTCCAGCCCAACACCATCAAACTCAAAACCATACCTACTTTGTGTGTATTGTCCAATGATGTCCTACTTCAACCGTGGTGTTTCCCAAAATGCCATGCTACCTACCTTACCCGCCGCAGCACACCACACCACACCACACCACAAAAACACCACACCACAAAAACACCACACCCTTCCACCAGCAGCACTCGCAGCATCTCCGGGAATCGCGTCAAACGTCAGTCACCCTTTCCCACACTCCCTCCCATACTCACAACACAGTATGAAAAAAAAGAAAACTTCAGATGACGGGGGAATCTTAGACGGGAACACCGAGAATTCTCCCCTTCACACCACACTACTCCATCTCGCCAGTGATGTTCGTTTACATACCACAACCACATGGGCTTCCAAAGCCCATCAAAAAAGAAGTGGAAAGCATATGGCCCCATTCTGGACCTTAAAATGACATTGAATGTACCCACGCATGTATGCGAGGTGGTAAAATCCCAGAAAGAATGTCCCGAATGGATCTACAAGATTACCATCCACCAAAACCACCCGAGGGGGAAGGGTTGGTCCCCACTGTCTGCGGCTGCCGTCCAAGTCGTAGCATGTCGGCGGGCCTTGACGTTTCACGCCAAGACCAGGGTTTACCCCCCCATATGCAACCCTGCCTCTTCCAAAAGAAGACGTCAGTCAGTCAAGTCCCAGCTCTGCCTACTACCAGGATACCTTTCTAGGGCAGAGGAATACCACGGAAGGACCCCATAGTCGACTTCAATTATCATATCACGCTCATCACAAGCATTCGCCAAGGAAAAGCCAAGTGTTTTTCAAGAACCATCAAGCATCGTTATTTTGTTCATCAACACTTCTAAGGTACGGGTGGCAAGGATTATACACAAAAATCTGAAAAAGAAAAAAAAAGAAGTTTCCTCCTCCCCCAAGGACTATCCACAGGATATCACTGAGTGACGTTTGAAAGAAAAATGATACAATCTTTGAGAGAGAGAGAGAGAGAAGTGAGAAGATCAAATCCTCCTTGTGCTGTATCCCCCCCGCCGGTCCTTTTCAAACCCCCGCACATATCGCAGATGTGTGTGAAGAGTGAGAAAAATGAGGCCGACGGAAAAACGAAGGCAATTTGTTGTTGTTTGTGTTCCTAGCTCCTTAGGGTGACTACCGTTTCCCGATGCCCATGCAGACTAAAATCAGCATATTTAGGCCTGGAAAGAGCGGGCGGCGCGGCGCTTGGCAAGGTTGAACTCGACGGCGCGCTTGCGGGCGGTGGCGGACTGGGTGAAGGCGACGGAGCCGCCAAAGGGGCCGGCGAGCGCGCCGTTGCGCAGGCGGGCGACGCAGACGTTGCTGGCGCCGCCGACGTTGGCGTCGCAGGTCATGCCCGCGGGCATCTTGATGGCGACGGGGAAGTCCATGGTGGAGGCGCCGGACAGGCCGCCGATGCCGATGCCGGGGACGTTCTGGGTGACCTCGGCGGTCTTGAAGGCGGAGGGGTCGGTGCCGCCCGAGGTGCCATCAACATCAGCCTTGAGAGGGCCCGCGCCGTCCTGGTTGACCTGGTGGAAGGTCATCTTGAGGGTGCCGTCGTCGGCGGTGGTGGGCATGCCGGCCTGGGCGGCCATGCCGGTGGCGGCCTTGACGGCGGTCTCGGCGGTGCCCTTGGGGGTCTTGGTGCCCTTGCCGGCCTGGCGGGCGACGAGGGAGCGGCGGGCCATGTTGGCCTCGTGGATCTCGCGGGCCTTCTTGACGGCGGTGGTGTTGCCGGCGGCGCCGTTCATGAACTGGCCGACCATGGTAGCGGCGTCGACGGGGCCGCCGCCCTGGGTGCGGCCGAGGGCGGAGGCGCGGGCGGTGCCCATCTCGCGGTCGCGGATGATGGAGGTGTCGGCCTCGGAGCCGCAGCGGGGAGAGGCGCAGTCACGAGGAGTGCCGTCGATCACTGTGTTGTGTAAGATTGGGATATCAGAGACAGAATCGGACAAGTGACTTACAAGAGAGACCGGGCAGGTTGACACCGTTGGCACCCTGAACACTGTCGATGACACCGTGGGCAAAGACGTTGGTGGCAGCGAAAGCCGCGAGGAGGATGGTGGAGGCGTACTTCATCTTGGCGGTTGGAAAGATTGGTGAAAGTTGAGTCTTGAATAAGATGCTGATTATTATTGGTGTAATAGACTGTCAAGGAGCTCCGGGCTCTTGTGGAAAAGAAAGGCAGATGAAGGAGAAAAGGCTGAAGTGTTGATGAGATGCTGATGAGAGACAAGCAAGATCGAGAAGGTTTGACCGGATATGCGTGTGATTCTTATACAAGTTCTCGACAGACTGGATGACAGGTCTTGGACAGTCTTGGAAGACAGTTGATGGGGCTTGGCAAACACGGGCCTCAGTTCCCAAGGGCCAGGGATTCCTCGATGGCCGCGCTTCCAGCGAGTGAGTGTGAGGCATGTTGCCGCTGGCTTTCTCACGAAAAGATCAGTCGAGGCATTGATCTGACGACTGGACGACACGGGCTGTGTTCTTGCTCGAAGACGAGGTTTCTGAAGATGCGATTGGCTTGGAAACCCGTTTCGAGGGGCCCTGCGGGTCCTGAGGAGCGATGACCAGGAGGGACGAGAAACGCCACTGGGAAGAGGTGAGCAAGTGAGCCCGCGCAGGCTGGTTTACTCGGCAAAGACGGCGAGGACGGGTTCATGCATGACGAGCTGTTGGCGATCTGGGCTCCGGTAGGTAGATCTCTGAAAATCACGGTTGTGGGGGAGCTACGACGGCTTCCACGCTGCTCAGGAGTAAGGCTAAACGCCTTCTCCACGGCTGGTTTGGGGCTCGGCGTCGATGAGGGTGACGAGGTTGCTGGACAAGGTTTAGCGGCGGGAGCGTTCCTGGGAACAACAGGGTACATCCCATCTCTTCAGGTGAAAAGATTTGAGAACGACGCTAGGATGGTGTCGATCCTAAAACGTGAGGCGTGTGAGGTTGCTGGTCCAGCGCCAGAGAGCTCGGGCCAAGCTGCGTGCGCTGACTGATTTCTTCTGGTGAGGTTGAGACGGGGCAAAACATCGCGGATTTGAGCAGCGTCTCCGTTCGAGACCAGGAAGCTCCGGTCAGGTAAGTGGGCGTCGCCCCTGGGTGCTCCATTCGCGAGTACGGGAGAGCGGCGGCACCATGCCCCCTTTGGTAAAGGCCCCGTCTCGCTCGACACAGTTCGACTCACCACGGCCGGGCCTGCGTTAGAGGCCGAGGAGATATCTGGTGGAAGTCGAGAGAGCGAGAGCCCCCAACGAGCTTATCGGGGGCTCCGCCCATCGTTTCGGTTTTCGGAAAGAAAACGGGAAATGCTTGAATTGTGGTTCTCTTCTCTATAGCAATACGGGGCCCGGTGGGTGGTGGTTAGACCTTCATCATGAATCCTCGCTCTCGTGGATTCATGATGAAGACCCCAAGGACAAAACTTCCGAACCCATCGTCGGAGGGGCCAATGGCGGTGACATTGCCAGCCGGCCGCTGACATGACTTGGCAGGAACAGCAAGGCGGGATGAAAGCTCGGCAATCGCATGCCGTCTCGGCTCGGGTTGTGACAAGCCTTGGGCCAGCAGTTGACAGTGCTTGGCAGAAACTCTCTACAACGAACTCGGATGTCGGAGGAATTCCATGTTTCGTCAGCACGCGCACGGTTGTTTCCCTACCACCTACGGATACCTTGCCCTCACGGTTTAGCCGACGAAGAAACCCGCGACCTGAGGTGCGGTGGAGGTGGAGGGAGGGGGCAGACCTGCCGGGCATCCCTCCCACGCGGTTGGAAGCAAGCATAACCAAATCCGGCTGACGTCGATCGTCGTCCATGCTTGCTCTGAGGGCTGTGCAGGCCTGCATTGCTGCCCTCCGACACACAGGTGAAAAAATCTGCACCCTCGATGGGGTCGCATTCTGAGTTGTTTAGTTTGGCGACCCCTCGCAACCCGCCTGGTCGTAGCGTCTCTGAGCTTGTTGCAGCATCTTGCTTCGTCCGAAGGCGGCAACCTGAGCTGATGCTGCGCCTCTCTCCCACTTGCGAGAATGGGATGGAGTAGTCACCAAATGACGAGCATATACTGAAGTTGTTTTGCTTTTGCGACGAGCATCTGACGTACAGCGCGCGTGCGCTTGATTCTTCGTATGATGATCCCGTTAAGATTGTCGTACCTAGGCGCGATAATTGTCATCCAGCATTGTGCTGCTGGTCCAGCCGTCCCTGTGTTGAAGTGCTATATGTGGACGGCATTATTGGTGCGTGCGTTCGTGACTTGGGACGCAAGCTGAGAGAAAGGTGCAGCCCAATAAATGCCAGACAGATGTCTTGACTCTTGTCGCCCAGGACAGAGTTCCTGTCAACGTCAAAACAAGCCGCGGAGTGGTTGCAGGAACTGACTTCTGGCGTTGAGTATGACGGGTGACAGAAAGCGTCTAAAGCACGGGTGACTACCATTCAGCTGGGACTAGGTAGGCCTTGGTTGTTCTCGGTTGGCATCTGCTGTGTGCTGTGTGCTGCGTTGCTTAAGGTTGGACTGGAACTTGATAAGAGCCGAGACATGTGCATCTCGTCTGTCGCGTTGTGAAGGGTGAGGTTACACTCCAACATGTCCGTGATGTTGAGGAGGGAGAAGAATTGATCATTGCCAGAGAGGGCAGGAGGAAGGAAGCACCAGTGGATCGTCCTGCACCGCTGCAGCTGCAGGCGGAGCAATCAAGCGACCCCCAGGCACCGGGCCAATGAAACCCCGCAGCGCCTCCATCCCCTGCCACACCTTGTTTTCGTCCCCTGAGCGGCCCTGCGACTAGCCACGTTAGCGCACCTCGGGACCTGCTTTGAGACCCTTCAGCGGCCTTGGACCTGATGACCGCCACCACGCGTCGACGTCTTCGACACCCTCATTCGTCGACTCTTCCGTTTCACTTGCCGGTGGTGGCGGCCAACACAGCACCGCGGGGTCCATCGTCTTCAAACAAGCATAAGTGTGGCGTCCATAGTAAAGCCATGCTGCCGTTCTTCGACCCAAAAGAGTCTTCAATAACCAACAAGAAGGCGACTAGGAAGGGCCAAGGGGATGATGGCCATTTATGCCCCCCTTCAACGGCCTACTTACTGGGAGCAACAATGTCCTCGGATAGCCCACCGCATCCTGCTCCTTTGCATCCCAGAGGCCTCCTCGCCCATTCCCGTCGAATCCTTTCCTTACATGCGCGAACGAGTGGCTCTGCATCTCACATTCTGAGCAACTCGATAGATGTAGCAAAGACACCCGTCTTGACAGGCATCTCATGTCCGCAACCAGTGCAACTCCCGTGTGGTCCCAACCGACCAAGAAGCTCGGGAATATGCCGTGACCCAATCACAAGACCACGCCCCGTCACTTCAACGGCACCCAGACCACAGATACAACGGTCTTGGGTGCCATCGCTCACATGTCGAGCAGTTACATCCAGAGGGATCAACTCCAGCCCTCGACCAGCCAAAGTCCTTCTCATGACCCGGCCGAGTGGCCACCAACATCCCCGCGAAGGCGCTGACTCTGGCCTGTTTTGACGTCTGATTCGCCAGCTCGTCCGAGATGTCAATTTAAGCTATCGCCAAACCCCCATCCAGCTGGGCTGCCGGTGGTGTTTACGAACTAGATCTATGTTGTTATATAGCTGCCGCCTCTGTCGTGCCGAGATGCTCCACGTCGTGTCTGTAACTCTCCCTGCTCTAATATTAATATCATTCTCGCCATGCGCGCCGCTCTTTTCTTGCCCGTTGTTGCGGGCCTTGCCGCCGCCGCCTGCAACGGCAACGACGCCCTCTGCGGGAAGAAGTACTCGGAGGTGACCTTTGTTGGTTCCCACAACAGCCCCTTTGTTGGCATCGGGCCCGCAGACAACCAGCTGGTGTCGCCAACGGCGCAGCTCGACTTGGGCGTTCGCTTCCTGCAAGCCCAGACGCAAAATAAGGATGGCGGCATTCAGATGTGCCACACGGATTGCCTCATTCTGGACGCCGGGTCGTTATCTGATTATTTGACCTCAATCACCAAGTGGATGAACGCCCACCCGGACGAGGTCGTGACTCTGCTTCTGACCAACATTGACGCGATCCCGGTGCAGCAGTTTGACGATGTGTTCAAGAGTACGGGCCTTGACAAATATGTGCTCCGGCCTGAGGGGAAGGTGGCCGAGTGGCCGACGCTCCAGAAGCTCATTGATGACGGGACAAGGTTGATCGTCTTCATGGGTACGACAGACCTGATTCTGGGATAAGTGAGAAACTGAGAAGCTGACGGGAGCAGATTACCACTCCGACACGAGCAAGGTGAACTACATCCTCGACGAGTTCCAGTACTTCTGGGAAACGCCGTACGGCGAGACGGACTCGAAATTCCCGCGGTGCAACATTGACCGGCCAGAGGGCGTGGACCCGAACGGGTACATGTACCTCGTCAACCACGTCCTGAACATCGACATCTTTGGCGTCAAGATCCCGGACCTGGCCAACGCGGGAAAGACCAATTCATTTGACTCGATCGACAAGCAGGTCAACCTCTGCAGAGGCATGTGGGGAAAGACACCGAATGTGATTCTGGTAAGTCGGGCGCCCCCTCTTGGACACCGAGCTGGCTGGCAGTCATTATCGGATCGAAAATTACCGTTGCTGACTGGGGCTGAAACAAGCTTGACTGGATCAATGTCGGCGACGCGGTGAAGGCGCAGACTACGTATAACGCCTAGAAGGAACCCGACCTTCCATGCATGGAATGCAGCCACCTCGCGCCAGCGGCAGTTGGAACAGGATGTCGCAAAAAATAGCAGCAAGGGTTCCGGGGAAGTGAAGCAGGCATCCGTCAGCTGGCCTTGGTAAACAGGGCGTGTTTGCTGCAAACCGCGCCGCAGAGGCTTCGTGTTTCCGGCGATTAAATCGCGCGTGGGAAGGGTGAGAGGGTGGTGTTCGCTCTGGCGAGGCGAACGAGATCACGTTTGCGCAAGGCGAGTTGTGAGGGGAGAGAAGACAGAAAAAGAAGGAGGGGTCGCATCCGTGTGGCTTTTGGGACGTGAGAGCGAAGCCACGCTCGGTGTCCCGATTCGGGCAAGGAGCTTCGGGCGACGGCCAAGGGGCTGGCGGGCTACCGTTCTCATCCATTTTCGGCCACCGGTCACTAGATACCACTCTTCGCAGCCTGATTTTTGGCTGCTGCTGTCAATTTTCACATTTGCATCTGCCTTGCTCCCCGATCTGAAATCATCTTGTCGCGTGTCTTTGTTTTATGAGATAAATACCAAGCCATGGCTTCATTTCATGGGCGCCGACTTGTTTGAGTCCCGACTTATACGACCTGATTAATTTCGTTCCCTCCACCTCCACCATTTACACACAAATTGTCTGCCTGGAATGAGCATCTGCTTCCACCGCCATGGAGAGAGACGGAACATGGCTAGCTGACGGCGAGTATCTCAACTTCGTCAACTCGCTCTCCTTCTCCGACCCGCGGCTCAGGCAGCGCGATCCCAAGGCCACCACCCAGCGCATCGCCTTCACTGACGACAACGTCAAAGTCGTCAAGCTGAGCCTCCACAACGGCAGGTTCGCCAAGAAAGCAGAGTTCAACGAGCCGGCCCTGCTCGAGGCGCACTTCCTCAACACGGCGTCGCAGCGCGGCCGCCAGAACATATACATCGTCGAGGGGCTCGGCCCCGGTTTTGCCAGCGTTCTGGGGAACCACTTCTCGCTCCATCCGTCCTTCTTCGTGGAACACGAGCGTGTTGTCGTGCACAACTTGAACTGGATGGGCGAGAGCGATGGCGTGCAGTTGCCGTCTGTCATGCAGAGTCGGGGACACCTGGAGATGAAGTACTACGAGGTTGTGACTTTTGACAGGAAACCGACCAGTTTTCGATGGGTTTGCGCGGCTACAGGAAGACATATTGGTGTTTCCAGAGACTTCAGATGGGACAATTCTCCTGATGAGATTGACAACTACCTAGACGTGGGTGTTGTACGGAGGAAGTGCGGCGTTTGGTCTTGGAGGACCGAAGGCGCCGGCTGGGACTGTAAGTCTGCATCGTAAATCACCATGCTCATGCAACTTCGCTGACAAACACCAGGCCTCGTCCTCTGCGACCCGCCCGTCAAGAGCGTCAGGACAGGCGACCAATACAGCGTCGAGCACGACGTCAAGACCTGGCCGTACCAAGGCGGCTACCTCGACTTCGTCCCAGAAGAAGAACAGATCCGAGTCGCCCGGGAAGGCTTCTACCGCGGCCCGCCGCGCATCTCCATGCTCGAGGACCTCTCCTTCTACCTCGAGACGCACTCGCGCCTCGTCGACATCGCGGAGCCCGACTCCGTCGCCGTCTTCGTCAAGAAGCTCGTCGCCTCCCACTTCCTCAAGCAGACGGAGCACCTGCGCGCCACGCTCTCCGCCGTCCAGCGCGGGCTCACCCGCAAGCAGGATCTCGCCCGTATGCCCATGGAGAAGGTCGAGGCGCTGTGGAGCGACATGCAGGGCTGGGAGCGGCGCACGGGGGAGTACCTCGAGGACCTGGAGGGCATCATGCTTCAGCTCGGCATCCCGCTGTCGCACCCGGCGGGGGCGCCGGTCGTCCCGATATCGCCGTCGCCGCCCCGCGGCGGCGCGGTGTCGCCGGCGAGCATCGCGTGGCAGGATTGCACGGCCGATTTCCAGTTCCTGTACCTCCGGTTCCGGGAGCTGCGGCACCGCACGGAGACGCTGAACGCCGCGGTGACCGGGCTGGCGAGCATCACGGGCAACCGGCAGGCGTATAAGGAGCAGCAGCGGAGCATCAGCGAGGCCAAGCGGGTCAAGGCCATCACGCTGCTCGGGCTGGTGTTCATACCGCTGGCGTTCACGACGTCGCTATTCGGGATGGAGTCGCCGTACAAGCCGGGCGATCACCTGGTTTGGGTGTACTTTGTGACGTCGATTCCCCTCATACTTGTAATCTTATTAGCCTACTATGTCTCGGACTTCGGGTACAATGACGAGGGAAGAGCATGGTCGCTAGAAAGTTTCAATAATTCCTTGGGTGAGAGGCTGGATAGGTTGAGGCGGCAAGACACGAAATTCAGAAGGAAGGCAGGGCATGAATAAGGTGTGTATAAAAACTGCTCTTTTTCTATAAATAAAAAAAATACAATATGAACTCGCCTGGTTCATAGCGAGCCACATTATATCCAGACCATAGCGTTATACTTATGCGGTATTTCTCAACTTATAGATTGGAAAAGTTGACAGTAGATAAAAAGAAAGAAAAAAACAGTGAGCGGCCACCGGAGATATGTAGAGCCACCTAAACTCGAACCCTCAAGCTGTGCCGAAACCAGGCATACAACCCACCACTAGGCTATCTTGCGACGGTGGTCGCACCCATTGTTGCGGAAACTGGAAAGTGAGTTGTCTATGAGGGAGGCAACACTTCAGCGGCCGCAGGTGAGGTGAACTTGGGCAGGAAAAGTGAGGATGAACTGCAAAGGGAGTTCTCAGGTTCAGTCTTTGAAGGTCGGTCGACCTGAGCTTTTTGATTTTCTTTTCTGTTTTCCCCCCCTCTCCGTCAGGTTTGTCATGATCCGAATCTTAGGGATGTTTGAACTTCTGTATCTAATGCTATTATATCATGTTCTAAACAAAAGTCACTTCGACGTGCCTTCAGCTCCTGATCAATGCCATCGTGTAAGTGTCATCATATGTGCTGAAGCTCGAGCCCAGCCGATAAGAGCTCCAAAGTGGGGCCCACCACCACCACAGCGCTGCTTATCGGCGTGTTTAGTGGCGCCGCGCTCGCGATAAGCTCCCGTCCCGCAATCGACACCAACACGTCGCGCGTCCCACCGACGCGTCTAAGAGCTCTTCCGTCTTAATTGACGGCCTGCTCCACCACCACACAACTCTACCACAACACTCGTCTTTGACTCGGATATCGGTACCTTTTCAAAAGCACATTAGCCAAACTTTGCTTCATTCTTTCCATGTTTTGATACCCATAACCATACATTCCACCTTAATCACAACCCGCAATGGCTTCAGAACAGCCCGCGGCGCGCTCACCCAGTGCGAGCCCGGCCCCAGAGTCGCTCCAGGCGCGGATCGCCGCCCGTCTGGCCGCCATTGACACCGACTCCGAAGACGACGAGCCCCAGACCACCGGCCGCAAGAGCAAGAATCCCTCCAAGACCACACAAATGAACAGCGACTCAGAAGAAGAGGTCGTCAGACGTCCGAGAGGTCGCCTCGCTGCCCAGATGGCCGGTGGCCAGAGGTCAGACTCGGAAGAGCCCGAAAGCTTTCTCGACCGCATCCAGAAGCGACTCCAAGCAGTAGATGAGGCAGACGACGATAAGGAGGACGACACAGTCATGGGAGAGGCCGAAGACGACGAAGACACCCCGGTTGCCCCCCGCCGGCTGCAGAGGAAGCCAGCGAGAGAATCTACACCAAACGCTCAAAGCCCGGCGCGCTCTCCTACGCCAGGTCTCTTCGTGTCTCCCGAGAAACAAACACCAAGCAAGCCCGCAAATGACACAGCAGCCAACGACTCCGACTCCGACGCGTCACTTCCTGCCCTGAAGAGCTCCAGATTCCAAGCTCTCGTCGAGCGCAAGCGAGCTGAGAGATTGGCCCGCGAAGCCGAGGAGGAGAAGAAGAAGGCCGAGCGGATTGAACGCCAGAAGGCCGTGAATGTCAACCTCTTTGACGACGAAGACAACGTCTCTGACATCACGGACGATGAAGGCGGCAGGAAACTGAGCCAGGCGGCACGACCAGCGAGAAAGGCCGGCAAGAAGGCCATTGAGGAGATGAACCGTGAGACGCAGCGCATGGCCCGCAACATGCAGCTCGCTCACGAGGCAAAGACACGGAAGAAGTTCACCAAGGCGGACTTTTTGGAACGATTCAACTTCAGAACTGCGGAAGCCAAGTCCGACCCCAAGACGACTAGCTCAAGCAGGCCGACAACGCCCGTCTCTGCGCACCCGACCGACGCTGAGATGAAGGACACTGAGACGCCGCCCAGCTCACCCCCTGTTGCCAAGGCGCCTTCGCCCACCAAGGAGGCTACCACGGTGGTCCAGCCTGTGGTAATCCCTGGCGATGAGGAGGAATTGCCCTCACTCGACGATGTATTTGAAGTCTCCAAGAATCTTGACAAGGGAAAGGGCAAGGCTGTGGCCTCTCCAAGCCCCAAGAAGTCTGCAGTCAAGGAGGTTAAGCCTAGGCGTCAAGTTCGCATCAAGCTTCCCTCTATTGCAGCGCACAATGCTGTGATTGACTTGGACGACGACCTGGAGATCACCGCCGTGAAGAAGGGCAAACTCGACGCCGTTTTCGACAGCATTCCGGAGAAGAAGTCTAGAGAAGCCAGCTCACTACACGCTCTGCGTCGCCTCGCCCAAGTTGGCTCGCCCGAAAGAGCAAGGAAGAGTCGCGCCGAGAAGAAGGGCATTACCGCCGCCGAGATGCACTTCAACCTCCAGCAGCGCGCTCGCGAGCAAGCCAAGCTGGAGCGTGAGAGGCGCCTGCAGGAACTGAAGGCCAGAGGCATCACAGTGCAGACCGCGGAAGAGCGTGAGCGCGAGATGCAAGAAGTTGAGGACATTGTCTCCAGAGCCAGGAGGGAGGCTGAGGACATTATGGCGCGTGAGAGAGAAGCAGCCAAGCAGGAGAGGAAGGAGAGGAGGAAGAATGGCGAGCTCGATCCCTTCGACGATAGTGACGACGAAGAGTATGAGGGCTCCGAGGAGGAGGTCGAAGACGAGGCCGAGATTGAGCTCTCTGGTTCCGAGGACGACGAGGAGGGTGTTACTGAGAACGAAGGGGGCAATGCTTTGGTCGACAACGAAGCTGGCGACAGTGGATCTGAGCACTCGGATGCTGAGGCCGACGTCACCGAGCAGGTCGACCTTGATGACTCTGAGGATGACTTGGATCTGCCTACCAAGAATGTTCGCCGGTCCAAGAAGACGCAGGTCATTTCTGACGACGAGGACGAGAATGAGAGGGTGCAGGCTACTCCAAGACCGAAGACGGCCACTCAACGATCCCCTGTGGCGCCCAACACTAAGTCGCCCGCTGTGCCTACTTCCGTCCTGCGATCTGCGAAGAAGACCTTCATTCCTGGACTTCCCGTCACCGGGGCCGCCGGCCTCGGCCTGACCCAGATCTTCGCTGGCACTATGGACGACAGCCAGACAGCTCTCGGAACCATCCCCTCGCAGTCCCCTATGCCGGACTTTGATAGCCTCCCCGACTCAAACCTCATCCGCAACACCCAGCCGGACAGCATAATTCTGGACAGCCAGGGCGGCGACACCCAACGAGCCGAGACGCAACCCGAGTCTGCGGAAGGCGTCCATCTCCACTTCAGCCAGTCTCAGGTGCACGGTTTCGACAGCCTGCTTCACGACGAGGAGCCGTCAACCCAGATCTCTATAGAAGCGACCCAGGACGCCGGCCTGCAAGACTACACACCCCTGAGGTCGCGCTTCGTCGAACCACCCGCATCCACCGTCGAGACCATGCTGCTGGACGGCGACGCAGAGCCCGACGCCGTCCTCGAGTCCCCTCTCGTCCGCAGGGGCAGACTCCGTCGCAAAATCGACGTCGCCGCTGGCCCTCTCGAAGACGAGGAAGAGGAGACCCAACGGGCCCCGACCCCCGACGTCGACGAGTTCGGCTTCAACACGACCGCTTTCAGCATCATGAAGGACGCCGTCAAGAAGCAGGACAGGCTCAAGAAGGCCCAAGAGTACAACCGCAAGAAGAGCAAGGCGAAGGAGATGGTCGAG
This sequence comes from Colletotrichum kahawae, assembly GCA_032988895.1. NCBI lineage: Eukaryota > Fungi > Ascomycota > Sordariomycetes > Glomerellales > Glomerellaceae > Colletotrichum > Colletotrichum kahawae. The sequence continues at coordinate 101,371 of VYYT01000023.1, read as the reverse complement.
GACCAGGCCGACGAATCCGAGGACGAGTACGCCGGTCTCGGTGGTGCGGATGGCGAAGACAGCGACGACGACTCCGACGCCGCCTCCGTCAAGGAGATGATTGACGACCAGAGCAACATGAACGCCGACGACGAGCGCAAACTCGCTGCCCTCCATGCGTAAGTCACACCCATCCCAAACTTCCCAGAAATTCGCCCAACTAACACACCCCCCAGGGAACGCGAGCGCGCCACGGACGAAAAGATGGTGGACAAGCTCTTCCACGACATCACAACCGGCATGCTCCGCCGCAAACGCGGCGCAGACTACGACCTCTCTGACTCGGACGACGGCGGCGAGGCCCGCCGCCGCATGAAGCGCCGCCAGTTCCAAAAGATGCAGCAGGCCCTCTTCGCCGACGAGCGCATCAAGAAGATTGCAGAGAAGCCCGGCAACCAGGCCTTCCTCCGCACCATCGAGGACCGCGGCTCCGACGACGAGATGGACTTTCTCGACTTGGCCCCCGCGGAGCCGATGCAGACGGAAGAGGACGACTCGCAGTCCCAGACGCAACAAGACCAGACCACCGTCCCGGACAGCCAGCCAGCCGCAACAACGCGACAGCCCCTCGGCGGCGGCGCCGCGGCAAACAGGCCGCCCGCGAACATGCGCAGGACAAAGGACGGCAAGAAGCCCTCCAACATTGGCGAGATCCGCGAGTCCGTGTCGAGCCTGCTGGAGGACCTCAACGCGGAGGTCATCCCCGCCACCGACCCAGCCTCGGACAGCGACGACGACGATCACCACCGCCCCGGCACCGCGCAAAGCAACAAGGAAAACGACGACGGCGTCCCCGCGACGGCTAACCCCCGCCGCAGCCACAACCTCACCCGCCTCGCCGTCGTCGACCGCATCTCCCTCAAACGCCAATCCTCCTCCACAATGTCCACCACCTCCTCCAAGCTCGCCTTCGCCATGCCCTCCGCCTCTTCCATCGGCGGCGGTGGCAGCGGCTCCGGCAGCTTCAAGGTCCCCGCGCTCCTCCGCCGCGCCACAACCAACTCCTCGTCCTTCAAGTCGAGCTCCTCCGCCTCGGCCTCAGGGGGCGTCCCCTTCTCCGCGTCCGGCGGCGGCACGAGCGGCTTCGGCGATGACGGCAAGATCAAGAAGAACGCGAGCAAGAGGTCCGGCGTCAGCGCGCGCGCGCGCGAGACGGAGCGCCGCGCGGCGGTGCTGGAGAACGAGAAGAGGAGGGAGGCGAGGAAGTGGAAGGGCGCGGAGCAGAGAGTCAAAGCTGTTGGCGGCTTGTTTGGGGGTGGCAAGTTTGAGGGAGGATGTGTGGGATTTGGGTATGGGCAAAAGATTGACACGTCTTGATGAACATGGAAAGGGTATTATCGACTTTGGAGTTGTGAGGTTGGGTAATCATTACTGTTGGCGTTTGGACTGGGGTGGGACAGGGGGATGGCATTGATTGAAGTTTATTGCATCCTTTTGAATGATAGTCACAAATATGAATACTTCACTGTGAACATTCAAATGCTCCTCTTAACACTTGGTTCCTCGCGTAGGCACAACAAAACTGCCCTCTCATCTCGCCCTTCCTCGCATCACTCCCCCACCCCGTCCGAGTCGTCTATTTCTTCTTCTGGCCTGCGACGACGGTAATCTCCTTGGGCAACTCCGCCACGGACGGCAGGAACTCGGGCTCGCCGGGGATGTACTTGCGCAGCACCTCGGGGACCTTGAAGCCGTCGGGGGTCTGGTAGTTCTCCATGATGCAGCAGAGCGTGCGCTCGGTGGCGCAGAGCGTGGCGTTGAGGGCGTGGACGTACTCCTTGCGTCCACCGCCGGGGGCCTCCTTGGCCTTCTTGACGCCGTAGCGGACCTCGAGCTCGCGGGTCTGGTAGTCGGTGCAGTTGGAGCAGGAAACGAGCTCCTTGTACTCCTGCTGGAAGGGGAACCAGGCCTCGAGGTCGTACTTCTTGGCGGCGGCGTTGTTCCTGTGTTTCTCGTGAGCAGGAGACGGAAAGATGCGAGGGAGGCAGTGACTTACAGGGCGCCAGAGACGATGGAGACGACGCGGTAGGGCAGGCCGAGGGACTTGTAGAACTCCTCAGAGTTGGCAATCATCTCGTCAAAGTGCTTCCAGCTGTCCTCGGGCTTGCAGAAGACGAACTGCTCAATCTTCTCAAACTGGTGGATGCGGAACAGACCCCAGGCCTCCTTGCCGCTGTGAGTCTCGTCAGCCAAAACAATTTCTCGCCGTAAAAGCGTCCTTTGAATGCAAAACGTACTGCTTGCCAGCCTCCTTGCGGAAGCACGTGCTGTAGCCGGCGTACTTGATGGGCAGCTGGCTGGCCTGAATCCACTCCTCGCTGTGCAGGGCGGAGAGGGGCTGCTCGGAGGTGGCGATGAGGTACTTCTCCTCGCCGTCACCGGTGACCTTGTACAGCTCCTCGTCGAACTGCTCCAGCTGGGCGGTCTTGGCCATCTCCTCGCGCTTCATCATGAAGGGGGGCTGGTTGGGCGTGTAGCCCCTGTTGAAGAGGAATGCGATGCCGTACTGGATCAGAGCCTGGTTCCTGTTTCAATTGTCAGTCCACTCCCCGGCACTTCCCCCTTCCCAGGTGTCCTCTCCAACGTACAGCAACAGACCGTAGCCGGTCAAGCAGTAACCTCTGTGTCCGACAAGCTTGACGGCCCTCTCGGAGTCGTAGCCGGCCAGACGCGTAACGACCTGGTGGTGGGAAAGGGTCTCCTCCGTCTTAGCGCCCAGTCCGGCCTCGGGCTTCCACTCGCGCTCAGTGACGTTGTTGTCCTCGTTGTCGCTAATGGGGACAGACTCGTGGACGTAGTTGCCAATGCTCTTCGCCTTGGCGTTGAGCACCTTGAGCTTCGCCACGGCCTCGTCCTCCTTCTCCTTCTTCTGCTTCTGCAGGTCCTCCTTCTTCTTGAGCAGGTCGTCGGCGTTCTCCTTGTTCTTCTTCTTCATGCCAATCTCCTTTTGCGTCGCATTGATGTCGCTGCCGATCTGGGTGGCGGCGTACTGGGTCTTGCGGTGGTCTGTCTCGGTGGGCGCCTAAGGTCAGCCTCTCCCATTCGTGCCTTTGAAATGCTTTCATAGATGCGCGCGCACGCGATAGGGTGTATAGGGGGGTTCGTACCTTCCCACAGAGCGATGACCTCGTCGACGGCCTCGATAGGGGCATGGCGACGGCGCTGGGACTCGCGGATCTTTTCCGGGTCGCCGCCGCGCTCCTTGATGAAATCTTGGAGGTCGAGCATGATGTGTGGTTTTCGGTGGGGTCGCGAGGGGAAATCGGAGGGGGCTGCGACAGGTATTGGACAATTAATACGGCGCTCCGACTACAGGATGACTCGACCTGGCTTGAGGTGTACTCACTATTTCCTTGGGACGGCGCGACGGAGTGGCAGTGGCTTCGGCGTGGTGACTCAAGGAAGTTGGGCAGATTCGTGGTGGTCGTAGGTAAATTGTCGTTGCTGTGGTGGGGTCATTTGGCGGGGGCGGGGCTGGGCGGTCAAAGGCAAGGGTCTCTCACACCATTAGCAGCCTCTCTTCTGCACAGTCATGGCAGGTGTTACTCACCTCCAAGAGCGGCAGGTCGTTCGTCCCCCTTTTCTACCACTCATTTCTGCATTGGAATCGTAATGGGTTGCATGAGAAATGAAACAGGGGCTCGGTTGTCACGCCTGCAACTCAAAACTGCCCTTCAGGGTGAAGCCATCAGCAGCATCGACGAGCGCTTTGGACATTAGTGCTCTGCTTCACCACCACGACTTCAAGGGCAAGATTCATGCGCTACACCATTCTTCGAGCATCTCTTAATTTTCCTCCTAATTTTGAAAGTAACTTGAAGCGGTCTCGTGTCGAATACCATGTAAAGAATCAAATGCAATTCAGGCTCGGCCGTATAGATGCCGCTCATCTCGGAGCGCATATGCCCTTTCCCACCTTCCAGAGTGTTAACTAGTGTACAGTTGTGCCGTGAAAACCCCAAAGAAAAACGCGACCCAGAGCCATGTACCATATCCCGCGGTTCTCGCACCAATCTCGCCGAATGTCAATCATACAGGTGCTCCTCAAACTTCAGCAGTCACCGTCTCCTCGACCTTGGCCTTCTTTGCAGAGTCCTCGTCCTCTGCGGGTTCCTCGGCCTTACGCTTGGCGCCGTTCTCACCATTGGCCTGGGGCTCAGCTGGCTCAGCTACCTTTGGCACCTCAGCGGCCTTCGGCTCGTCCTTGGCCTTCTTTCTGACCAGACCAGTGAGATCATTGGCTGACTTCTTGGCTTCCTCGATGCGAGCCTGGGTCTGCTCGGCAGACTCGCCAAGGGCGGCACCAAGAATACCTCCCATGGCCTGGTCGGCGAGAGCGGCGTTCATATCAATGGGAGGCTTGCGAAGCTCCGTAAGCTAAAAGCACCACAGTCAGTAAGGTTCACTCATACACTGTTATATGTACTAACCCGTTGCTCCAGGTCCGCAATCATGTCCTTAACATCAGTGATGGTTGCTCTGGTGACTTCATTGTCCTCAGGCGACGCCATAGTGGCCAACTCGACTTCCTTGTTTTGGAGCTTCAACTTGGTGCTCTCGATGGCGGCCTCGAGCTCGTTGGCTGCCTCTTCACGAAGCTTCTCATCAAAAGCCTGCGACTCGGTGGCGCCCTCCTCCTTGGTGGATGTGACGGATGAGAACTCAAGGGCCAGGGACAGCTTGAAGTGTGCCTCAGCAATGACTTCAGAGTCGTTGGTGTACAGGTCCTTCTTGAACTTCAACGACTTGCGCGAGTCCTCAATCGCCTCGGGGTATCTATGGTTCGGTCAGCAAGCTTTCCATTGCAACATGCATCGCAAACTTGCCTCTCGTTCTCCAGGGAAATCTCTGCGAGGAGGTCGTGCGTATCTGTAAGGCGCTCCTTGACGTGCTTGATCTTGCTCTTCTCGCCGTCGACCTGCTCTTGGGGCTTGCCATTGGGCTCCTCCTTCTCCAGCTGCTCAAGTTGGCGATAGAAGAGAACGCGCGCCATGTCCAGTACACCAAATGCGGTCTCGAGGTCGTCGTCTTCCTCTTCTTCCTCCTCACCTTCACCCTCGGCCTGGCATACAGTCAGCTCTCGATCGATGGGCTGACCCTATCCCGCTTACCTCTTCCTCGTCCGAATCATCAAAGTTTTCATCGCCAGTGAACTGGAACAGTGGCTTCGTCTCTTCGGTCTTCGCGCCGGAGGTCTCCTTGGCGACAATCGCAACACCCTCTTCAGTTATTCTCTCGGCCTCGGTCTGGGCAGGCGCATCGGTCGGCGCGGCGGGGGCGGCCTTCTTGGCCTTGGGTTTCGGCTTCTCAGCCTTCTTCTCGCCGGCGGCCTTTCCTCCCAAGACGTCGCTCTTGCTTTGTCCAATCTTGAACACACACCTTCCGTAGAGGAACAGGATCTCCGCATTCTGAGGCTGCATTTCGCCGTTGATCTCATCCTGCAACTCTGCGGCTTTCGTGAAGTTCTCGGCGGCCTCGTCGTATTGCTTCTTCGCATACAGCGCAGTTCCCTTCGCAGTCAGATCCGCAAGGGTAACCTTCTTGGAGTTGATGTCCTCTTCCAACTCTTCGCCGCCAGCGGTGGCGGGAGTGTCTTGCTGAGCGGGCGCATCCTGCTTGAGCTCCTCCGGGTTTGCGACGGCGACGGGGACCACCACAGTAGGTGCGTCAACGACAGGGACCTGTGCGGCAATCGTGGGTTGCTCTGTAACGTCGGCCATCGTGAAGGATGGGAGTGAGGTGTTGTTGTGATCGGGGGGTGTCAATTGATGGATTGGAAGAGCAAAATCTCTTGCGCAGGGTGGTTGTAAGATGAATGGATGATTTTGCGACGGGGAAGGAGCAAGGACTGACAGCTGCCTTTGTCTGTGGTACGACGCGCGAGCTGGAGGAAGGCCGCGTTGATTGGGGAACCAAGCTGCAGGGATAGCTCTTTCCTGCACGTCAGACCGGGTCGACCCAATTAAAAGAGTGAGTGCGTATGACGAAATCGACTGTGCAATGCACTGTATTAAGTCCCATCAATTCTGGGGAGGAGAATAATAGCCCACAGGGTGCTGCTACCGCTCCCACTGCAACTATTGCTGTCTCGTAAGTATCTTTTGGCTTAGATTGACATGTTTCCAGACCCCAATTCCCGTCCTTGCCTTGTATCCTCTTTCACCTGGATGGCTCTGCAATGACCCGTGAGGATATTTACCGAAAGGGCCTACAACTGCATGTTCGCCGATGGCGTCCGGCTCGGCTGTCCTCGTAGGTGTGCCGATGAGCCCTTAAACAGACTCTGCCATATGAATGCCTCACTCAAGAGGAGTTCGATGTCTTTTTCCGTCCACGACTTCGTCGGTAGGCTCTGCAAAAACATCATGATCTCCTGGAAATCCATCTTGACCAGCTTGTCCGACCATTTGACCAAGAAAGCGGCGCACACATATAGGTGGAACTCAGAGAACCCTTGCTCTTCAGCCTGCAATAGACGTTAGAATAGGCCAGCGACTAAGCACGGGCAGCTCACCAAATACGTATCCCACATTCGGATTGTATTCCGCACACTGATTTCTCGCATCAATAGACAGTTCATCCACCGGAAACTGAACTGGATGAATTCCACGTGCTCGTTTTCGAGATGCTTCGCCAAGCTGGCATCAATCCTTGCGGTCAGATCGCGAAGCGCGGCGACCTGTCTTTGAATGCCTGGCTGCGCCACGATGTAGTGGTCTTGAATGCCATCAAGGAGCTTCGTCAGGCACCAGAACGAGTCCGCTTCCACGGCGTCTAGAACTGGCTTGGGCAGCTGACCAGGATCCATGCCGGATTCTATGTTAGAGTCGGCGATATAGGCACTCAAAAATACTTGCCAAAATGGCGTCACCAAGTCGTTAATACCCTGCACATAGCCACTAGCAGGATGTCGTACGGCCCAAAGATATAGAATCCGCTCCAGCGACCTCTGAGTTGCCTCGTATGAGTACAGTTCGATATGAGGGTTCGTTCTCGGGACGTCAATGCTGATCTGATGCCAGACGGCCTCGTCCAGTCCCCTCGCCTTGCCTGTTGGAGCTGCGCTTGTGCCACCTCTTTCAAAGGCCTGCCGGACGCCGTCCAAGTACTCCTTCCGTTTTCTTTCCAGAGTCGCAACTCTTCTTTCGCTGTTCGTCGGCAAGTAGCTAAGCAGCAACTGCCACGTCATAGCCCGAACTTCTTGAGGGACGCCGGACCACGCAAGTTGCCGTAGATCTTGCAATGGTATGGTGGAGGCTTGCAGAAGCCTTTTGAACTTGTTGATCCGAGTTATCCTAGAATTGGCGGCGTCAATTTCTTTAGGAGTCGCGTTGGCGGGGACGGCGGGGTGGTCAATTAGGTGCAGCGCGTTTGCGGGGTCTATCATAATCAGCGCTGCATAACACGTCTTGTGCGCCGCGACCTACCTCTGAGGATCTCCTTGTATTGCGGTCTTAAAATCTTGCCCTCGCTTTTCTTGGGCATGGGGTAGGTTGGCGCAGGCCGTTCAATGGCAATGTCTGCACTGTTTGAATATCTTCTGGTGTGAAGCCCAAGCCCAAAGGAGTCGTCCATTGGCGACAGACTTCCGTTAAGGTCGGTTCTGTTCTGCGCTGCCATCTTGCGCGTTCGTCTTTTCATGTTGGACAGACTAGGCAAGCCAAAGTCGTCGCCGTCATCATCTTCATACCCCATCATATCGTCCTCGTCCGCCTTCCAGTCGTCGTTCGTGTTGGATAGGAAGTTTATGTAGCTCTTGATTGGCGGCGACGAAAGACCCGACGCAGGCCTCGAGGTCGGAGGAGAGACATCGCTCGGTCGGCCCTTGGTCGAATGGGAGGATGGTGGAGTTTTCGGTCTTGAAGAGGAGCTAGAAAGGTTCCTGACTGGCAGTCAGCGGGGTGTTTTGAAACCAACATTGCAAAAGGGCGTCGCACAGAGAATCGAATTTGAGAATATCGGCATGGGAGTAGGCAGCTCCAACAACCAGGCTGGAGTCGCGACCTGTCCTTTTCGGTGTGTTCTCGCGTGGGGGCGGCGGTTTCCAAAACGGCGATGCAGAACTACCCCAAGTCAGTCCCGGCTGTTTGCTTGCAAGGCTGCAGAGTCAACATACTCGGACCGATCTGCGTCGGGAGTAAAAGATCATATTAGCCAAGCACTTTCACACGCAGTATGCGACGACCGAGCCTCTGAGGCAAGAGGCTTCTCGCGCTACTACAAGAGTTATGACAAAACCCACCGACTTGAACCATCTCCTGCTGCGGGGCAACTTAGCATGCGATGACGGCTTTGTACATAGGAGCTTCGGGGCATACATACCTGTTGCGCGGGTTTCTTCCCACTCCCTGAAGAGGAGAACATCTTGTCGTTTCTCTATTGAGAGAGTGTCATATTGTGTATTGTTGTTGAGATGCGCCAGACGAGTCGCCTGAGCTCCGAGCAAGTGACCAGTGGCCGGACCCTTGCTTCACATTAGTGTACCGCCCGCCGCTCGGAGCAGCAGTTGAAGTGGAGTCGAGGAGGTCACTGTGGCTTCGGCCGGTAGACTGTGGCGGTGATGATATTTCCCGCGTTCCAGTTACCATTCGGCATTTGGACGTATTTAGATAGCTTTAATGCTTCTTTTCAGCCCATATGCAATCAGAATGCAAATATGGCTTTTGAAGTTTGCGCTGGAACAACCAAGAAAGAAGGTTCAGCCTGGACAGACAAGGCGACAAGTACAGAGTACCGCAGGGGTTTTAGTCGTTGTTGTGAGAATTCCAGGCGGGTCGCAAACGGTCAGACTCAAACAATCCGGTACGGTACCTTACATTCGCAAAGTCCTTTCTAAAGCGTGGGTGACCCGTAAGACACTCCACAGCCCAGCGTCTGAGGTGGTCCACACAAGCAAGGTTCTTTACGTGTACGGAACTCCTGTTGAGGTTAGGCTCCTTCCGTTTTCTTCCTAGTCACGTGAGAAGCCGAGGCGCGCTTCCCTTTGTTGAGTCCAAGCTGCTAAGGTTAGCCAGTCGCGCACGGGCGCCTTCCTCAGCCCTTGGAGCTCTGATTGGATTGAGCACCCTTATTGGCTCCGCCACCTTGTGGTCCCACCTTCCACCCTCTTCACCAGGTGTCCACCCTCGCTCAAGAAATATCCAAACAACCCGTGCTGCTACACCACGTCAACGACGACGTGCCATCTCCGTTTGTTGCTCGCGTTCATTAACCCATTTAGCCCCTTCCCTTTTTTCCATTTTCGTCTCGCTCAGTTGCAGGATTTTCATCGACAAGCGGCATCAATTCTCCAAACGCTACCAGCAGCATCTTCGATCAGCGACAAGATGACCGAGCCCGAGAACTTTGAGGAGGATCTCTTCGCCGACCTGTGAGTGATGGCATCCCTTCCACCCCAACTACCATCGACGCAGACGCTGATACGACTCCAGCTACGACGATGATACCCCCGCGAAGGCGGCTGCCGCCCCGGAGCCCGCCGCGGCGCCCGCTCCTGCCGCAGCTCCCGTCCAGACCCATGAAACATACGCCGAGCCGCCTCCTTCAGCCGAGCCAGATCACGTTGCTGATGATCAGATGAGGTACGAAGATGAGGACGATGATGACGAGGTAGACTTCAACCTCGGTGGTGGCGGCGGTGGTGGCGGCGGTAGTGGAGGCGCGACGACCTCCCACGCGCCCCCGTCAAACGGAATGGGCGCGGTCAAGCACGAGGAGCCAACGTACTCGACGAGCACGGCCAAGAACCCTAGTGCCAAGGAAGATGGGTAAGTGATTATCTATACGTGACGTTTGCATTGCTCTACATCCCCACGGCATGGACTCAAAGTGGACGTGCCTGCTACGAATGAAATAACCAGCAGCTGCCCAGCTGTGGTTCGCGGGTGCTTGGGAGTCAGTGGCCCATGGTCAGACTTGATTGGTCTTTGGGACTTGGGAGGAGAAAGAGGCGGCAACGCCAGAAGACGTCGGTCAACTGCGTCTATGGATGAGACTTCAAGGTTAATCGAGCAAGCCAAGGAAGAACAAGACTCAAGACAAGAGAGCTCGATGAACCAGAAAGAGAAGCCAGAAAGAGGTGCCACAAAAGTCAGCTGTAAGCAGCCTGAGATCACCGAGATATGCCGCCGATAGTCAGTCACTCAGTCAGTTCAGGAGCAGCCAAATGCTCCTTCTATAGCCCAGTCGCAGATGGTCTTTAGAGCACGATGAGAACCGTCAGCGTTCTTCGGCTGCTGTAGCAAGATTAGCAGCGGATAGCGCTCGAAGCTAGATTCTAGCAGAGACTTGACGATAGCAAAAGACACCAGACATTCGACAATGACCAGGCTATCCGCTCCGCAATTCTCCCACATGTGAGAGTTTCCGTGGCTGGCTGGCAACGCTCATCAACGACAAATCATACTCTGGTTCCCAACAGGGCCTGAAGTATCCGGATCTCGCACGACTTGATGTGGACGGAACTCAACCGATACTCGCTTTGGTAAACACCGACGAGGATTCCTGCTGTGTTTGAAAGATAGGGTGGGCATTACGAGCCTCAAGATGTGGGAACAAAGACACCGCGATGGGATGTTCAACAACTGCTGTCCTAGCCCAGACTAAGCCTTGAAGCTCTCTGACGACCTGAAGAGGAGGAAATGCACAGTTTGCATTTGCAGCAAATGTCCACGCATGCCACTGCATCGACTTTCACCTGCGCCACGCTTGGAATCAGCCAACTGCGCGCTTGCTCCCGACACCCCAAGCCGCAGTTGTTCGATGCACTTTGCCACCATCATGCCCGCAAACAGCCGTATACTGAAACTTGGGAGATTGAGCTTACTGACCGAATATTGTGCAGAAAAATGTTTATTGGCGGTCTCAACTGGGAGACTACTGATCGTAAGTTCCGCCGGTGCACCACGAACGTCCCACAAGTCACTAACTCCTGACAGAGTCCCTTCGAGACTACTTCTCGCAGTTTGGCGAGGTCGTCGAGTGCACAGTCATGCGCGACAGCAGCACTGGCCGGTCAAGAGGCTTCGGTTTCCTCACTTTTAGAGATCCCAAGACTGTGAACATTGTTATGGTCAAGGAGCATTTCTTGGATGGCAAGATTGTACGTTCACCCCAATTGATCTTGGCCCTGAAGCCCTGCTTACAAAAACCAGATCGACCCGAAGCGTGCTATTCCCCGCGACGAGCAAGAGAAGACGAGCAAGATTTTCGTTGGCGGTGTGAGCCAGGAGACCACCGATCAAGAGTTCAAGGACTACTTCCAGCAATTCGGTCGCGTGGTTGACGCCACGTTGATGATGGATAAGGACACTGGTCGACCCCGCGGGTTTGGATTCGTTACTTTTGAGAGCGAAGCAGGCGTGGATGCCTGTCTTAGCACAAGTCTTGAGATTCATGGCAAGCCGATTGAGGTCAAAAAGGCTCAGCCGCGAGGCAATCTCCGAGAAGAGGAGGAAGCTGCCCGCCGCGGCGGAGGCAAGTTCCGCAAGGGAGACGACGCTGCTAGCCAGGGCGGCATGGGAGGCGGACAGATGGGCGCTGCCGGGGGCATGACGCCGCAAGTCATGGCTCAATATTTCCAAAGGATGCAGCAGTATTTTGCCATGATGCAGCAGCAGATGGCCATGAGCCGCGGCATGGGACCGATGAACCCGGCCATGATGCAGCAAATGATGCAGATGCAGCAGATGCAGCAAATGCAAAACCAGATGATGGGTCGCGGCGGCGGCGGCAATGGACAGAACATGATGGGCCAGATGACGCCACAGATGATGCAGCAGATGCAGCAAATGCAACAACAGATGCAGCAGCAGATGGGCCAGCAGATGGGACAGCAGGGTGGACCTCCCCCAGGACCCAGTGGCAGCTTCAGCCCCCAACAGCAGATGTTCGACCCGTCTCAAGGAGGTCAAGCGCAGCAGCAAGGACCGCGACGGGGCGGCAGCACAGGCAGCGGTGGTGGACGTGATCAGTACAACAACAATAACACCAACAACCAGGCAGCCTACAATATGGGCGGTGGAGGCGCCCCGACGTCTTGGGAAGGCATGTACGACGACGTGCCCCAGCCCAACATGAACCCTGGGGGCGGTCGTGGAGGTGGCTTCAACCGTGGTAATCGGGGCGCACACCAGGGATCGCCAGACCCTGCGCATGCCCCGCCTGCCAACGCGCCTACGGGCCCCAAGAACGCGGGCAAGCCAGGCGCCAACTACCGCGGAGGCGGACGTAGCAGCAACCGCGGTTTCCATCCTTACTCGCGTTAGTAGACGGTGTGGTTTGGAAAGACTGCGGCTCGCACTTTGCTATGGCGATCTCGGACAACATAAAGGGTGGTTTCAGCATGTTCAAGCTTGGTTATCTACGAACGGTGCTAGCACAAGCGGACCCGGAAGTCAGAACGGAATCATGTTACTCTGGTATCGAAGGTATGGTCGCGCTCGGTTTGGCAGTCGAGTTGCGTGAATGGATGTCTTCGCATCAGGGACGACAACGACGGGGTATTCTTCTCCAAGATTGGGATCAGGAGGCAGTTTGGGGGGTCCGGTCTGGGTCGGCTGGCTTGCATTTCGCGCTTGCGCAAATCATCTTCTTTTTCCTTTGCACATTACGGGAATTCTGTACTATACAACGGGCCCAAAAATCAATTTCTAATCAAGCCTTCCGTCGTACAGCATGCAACTCATGTGACGTTTCCCGATGCAGATTTATCAGCACTGGTATATTGAGATCCCGTGTCCCCAATCACAACTACACTTGCTACATGGCTATTATGGTGTTCTTTACTGAAACCTGTCTACTGCTCTGTGAAGCCCCAGAGCTGTATAGACAAGTGACTGACGGGAGGCGGTGACGATAAGTCTCGGTGATTGGACCCGGCCGGATGCATGCCGAAACCTGCCTTAAGCATCGGCTGCGCCCTCCGAGTCCGCAACGACATCGAACGAGGGCATCTCACCTGCGGCACCAGAGACTCCTGAATGACAAATCCATCCAGCCGGATGATGGCGCTTAACTCGCCTTTGGAGACCGCCCCTGTCAGTCTGCCCCCATCTTATCCCTTAGCTTCCGGGGTCGGCTTCCGGAAGCCTTACCACTAGATTCCGTGGAAAGATGATAGCAATGGAAGTGTAACGGGACGTGGACGAGTAGTACATCGTGATATTGTATTATTTGATGTTGTACACGATGCATTCCACGATATGGGAAATCCGACCCGGACTTTAAATCCATGAACACCACCCGCCGTCATCGGGATGCGTCGAGACGTGCCCTCCACATCGGAAAACCCACTTGCCTCAAGGGTTTGTCCTAGGTGCCAGAAACAGCTACCGCCCGGGGAGGAGCCGCCGCAAAGTCAAAACACAGCCGAAGTTGAACCTGCAAAGAGAGAAGCCGGGCAAGCACCGAGACTTCCCCAGACCTTGGGCCAATCCAATCTAATCAACTTTTGACAACCCAACATCAACATCCTTTACCGAGTCGTCAACAGACACACCCTGGACTCTCAAGTCGGCGGTTCCGAAGCCGCCCGGAACTAAATTTTGCACAAGTCCCCACGTCTCCAAGACCTCTGTCTCTCGTCAATTGAGAGAAAATTCAACGCGGCTTGTTGTCTATTCCCTATTCCACCCCAGCCCCCCTCCTTCAAGGATCCCTAAGCAACGCATGTGATTTCTAATCAGCCCCTCCATTTTGCCCCTCCATCATTCGCTGCTACAGCGGCGCAAAAACATCGCAGGAAAAAAAAACGGCAGAAAACATCAGACCCCACATACCAGACAGCAGAGGCTCCCGCGCGCGGCAAACAAACCCGTCCGTCCCCTCGACGCAATTACCATACCTTATTCCCTCCTCCATTCTAGAACCTCCAAAAGCCCATTCATCCATCCATCCGTCCAATCCCCTTTCTCCCCTTTCAGATCCAACATTGACGTGATCCGGGAAAAAAAGGACCACCACGTTTTCCCATCCCGCGGCGACCATACTACTACCTACAACGGAACCCCCAAATCCCATAACCGCCGCGGGCAGCAAAGCGGCTTGTCGACATTCCATCCAAAACCCCCCACCTTTTGCTTTTTCAGCCCGCCGTCGGCCGGTCGGTTGTCGGGCTGAGCCGCAAGTCTACATCACATCACATTGCATTACACCGCAGACAACTTCCAATTCGGACAAACCCACCCACTCTCTCCCCGGGAACCCGTTCGCCTAGGACTATTGCGCCATCGCTGAAGAAACCTCATTTTCCTTGCCAAACCCCCCCGGTCATCCCAACAAGCGCGCTTGCCTTGCATCGCGAAAGCTGAACGGGCTTACGACGGCTTACCTCATAGCTGGTAAACGGCTGGAAAAAACAACAAACGGTCATCACTCACCCTCACGAGATATTCCGAAGGGCGTTATCGACAAGGCGGATGACATAGCATCCCGTCAATTCCTAATCACGTCGTTATACGCATCTTATAACAGACTTCACGTACACGTACATACCTAAACGCCGATCACCAGTAACGTAACTCTGTCTCCGGGGGCTCAAGACGGAGCCGGTCGTAGCCGCCCCAACCCCACCATCGCGAACATCATCAAAACACACATTTCACAACAATGGGTCTCCTGCAAGTTTCCGCGCATCACGTAGCTTAAGGGGTAGCGGCATCCTAACGTTTTTTGCAGAGCTCTGGGAACCGCCCTTGACTGGCCGGATGCGAAGCAGCGCGCCGATCAGGTCCGCGAGTGGGGTATCAAGGTTCGATGACACTCACGCCTCTCTCATCATGAGATGATCACGTCTCATTAAATGCTCACTTTGCTGACTTTTGGCATTTTGTTTATAGCAACTTCTAGAGATATGGAACAAGGCAAAGGGTAAAGAGCGCGATGCCATGCTGTGGGGAGACGAGGTATATGAGAATTGCTGCCCTGTTTCCAGAAATAACATCTCTGATATGTGATGCAGGTTGAATATCTGGTCGTCACTTACGACAAGGATGAGCCCAAGGTCCGTCTATCGCTCAGACAAGCCGAGATCCTCACGGCCCTCGCCGAGAGCCCCGATTTGGCCAAGGAGGGCGGCTGCGTGCCCGAACTTCAGGATGTAGCCAGAGAATCGTGAGTTCTGTCCTTCTCACTGCTCATCTCATCTCAAACCCAACATGAGTGAGAGAGTGCAGTGATGGCAACTCTTCTTTACACTCACAACTAAGACGTTCCGCAGAAGCACAACCCTCCCCGTCTTCCACCCTGAATTCGGCCGCTTCATGCTTGAAGCAACCCCGGGTAAGCCCTGGGGTATCGGCTTCAAAGAGCTCCTCGACGTCGAGCCCGACATGAAGCTCCGTCGCAAGATCGCAAAGGACCACATGCACGCCAACGAGTACCCCATCACACTCACCACCTTCCCGCGCATCGGCTGCCCCGGCGACTTCACCGAGCCCTACTACCCGCCCTCAGGCCCCAAGCTGCGCTCCCAGTTCGTCCCAGACGAGATCGCCAACCCGCACATCCGCTTTCCCACCCTCGCCGCCAACATCCGCTGGCGCCGCGGCCGAAAGGTCCAGGTCAATGTCCCTGTCTTCCACGACAAGAACACCCCCATCCCCTGGAAGGACCCCACCGTCAACTACGACCTGCACAACTGGCCCGAGGACGACGATGTCCGCGACGGCGGCGCCGCGCCCGACAACTTCATCCATATGGACGCCATGGCGTTTGGCATGGGCAGCTGCTGTCTGCAAATCACGTTCCAGGCAAAGAACATCACCGAGGGCAGGAAGATGTATGACCAGCTCAGCCCGCTGGGCCCAATCATGCTCGCCCTGACGGCCGCCACGCCCATGTACAAGGGCTTCCTCGCGAACACGGACGTGAGATGGAACCAGATCAGCAGGGCGGTTGATTGCAGAACTCCCGAAGAGCTCGGAGAGAAGGTATACCTTCAACCCCCCCTTTTCGTCCCCTTTTTAAACCCCAAACAAACTGACGAGACCAAAGCCCCTGAAGAACGACCGCTGGCGCATCCCCAAGTCCCGCTACGCTTCCAACTCGACTTACATCTCAACCGACCCGCGCCTGCGGCCCGAGTATCTCTACCCAGACCTCGTCATCGACGAGGCCATCAAGGCCAAGCTCATGGCCGGCGGCATGGACGACCGCCTCGCCACGCACTTTGCCCACCTCTTCATCCGCGACCCCATCGTCGTCTTCGAGGAGGACCTGCAGGAGCTCGACCTCTCCAAGACGGACCACTTTGAGAACCTGCAGAGCACGAACTGGCAGCACATGCGCTTCAAGCCGCCGCCCGCCGACAACAGCATCGGCTGGCGCGTCGAGTTCCGCCCCATGGAGATCCAGCTCACCGACTTCGAGAACGCCGCCTTCTCGGTTTTCATGGTCCTCGTCACCCGCGCCATCCTCAGCTTCGACCTCAACGTCTACATCCCCAATACCAAGGTCGACGAGAACATGGAGCGCGCGCACAACGTCAACGCCGTCCTCAAGGAGAAGTTCTTCTTCCGCAGGAACCCATTCCCCAGCAGACCCGGCAGACAACTCGGCGAGAACACCAACCCGAACTCGACATCATCCCGCCCCGGCTCCCGCCCCGGCTCCGCGGTGCCCAGCCGGCCCCCGACGCCCGTCGGCCCCGTCGAGGACGAGTACGAGGAGATGACCGTCGACGAGGTCATCAACGGCAGCCCCGACGGCGGCTTCCCCGGCCTCATCCCGCTGGTCGAGAGCTACCTCGACGGCGTCAACGTCGACGTGCAGACGCGGTGCGAACTCGACACGTACCTGCGCCTCGTCAGCCAGCGCGCGAGCGGCAAGCTGTCGACGGCGGCGCGGTGGCTGCGCGACTTCGTCGACGTCCACCCGGGCTACGCGCACGACAGCGTCGTCTCGGAGGAGATCCAGAAGGACATCGTCGCGGCCGTCATCGCCATCGGCGAGCGGGAGACGGCGGGCAAGGGGTTCGGGGGGCTTGACGTCTATGGGCTGCCGAGCCTGCTCGGCGACTTTAGGAGGGGGTGCGGAGGAGGTGCGTAAAACTATAAGTTTCCTTTTTTGTCTCTCTTCGTTGGGTGTCTACATACACATGGTGGCTCAGGATGCTGACGACTCTTCTTTCTGCCACGACAGATGCCGAGAAGAAAAGGGGACCTAATGGGCAGGCGGACGAGAGACAAGATGGCCCCCTGAAGCGGGCGAGATCGGGGGCGTCGCCGTGAGCGCGGTTCAGCCCTTCCTTCTTTCGACCGGGAGTAGGGATCGTTGAATTTTCCTTGTCTCTGTCCCTCTCCATCATCTGCACCTCCACCGGAAGATTGAAGAGATTCCTACTACACATAATGATCATAGACTCTCAACAGTATATCGTAAGACAAGCATCGTGGCATGTTCTTTTCCCTTTTTTTCCCTCAATGACGCCCGACGCCCCCCTTTCCCCCTTCGAGGCCTCCACCCCGTGCCCTAATTGACCTTGATCTACGTGGCGGATGGCCCATCAGCCGCAGATGAAGTTTTAGATTTGAACATGTCTTACGAATGCGGCGTGTGATCCACGGGCGAAGATTCAATCTCGTTTGCCCGCAGCCAGCAGCTAACCTCTGAACCAGAGTGATCACATTTGCAATCTGGGCTTTAACGTGCCAGTAGCTCATGATTTCAGCCTCACGGCCGCGGGGGGGAACCCCTGAGACATCGTCATCAAGCGAGAAATACGAGATTGGATGACATCTGAGATGAAGGTGGATATCGCAGCCTAGATGCGCTTCGCGAGTTTAGCTGTAAAAGGAAAGAAGCTCTTGTTCTCTTCTGGAGTCGGGAAGGCGTGACGGAGTGCTCCTTAAGCCATCCCGATTGCGCGTGGCTAGCTGTGTGTCTGCTTCACGTGGAAGGGGGTGGCGGCGGAGGGAGTGAACAATGTTTCGACCCGGCTCCGCGGTGCTGGAGTAGCAAGGAAAGAACGCTGCCCGGTCTGGCCAGAACCCAAGAGGAATGCGGGCTTCGTACGGGAAAGCTGTGATGCGAGACCTGTTTTTCGCTTGCGAACTTCTTACGTCCGTTCGATGCAAGGCTGGGGCAAATGGGCATTCCCGCTGACGTTGCCTGATTCTTGATTGGGGAAGGGAGGGCGTCACGCATATGGAGGATCTTCCGGAAAGTTGGAATCGGCCGTAATTTGCAACAAAAACAGCCATGGGCAAAATGAAAAGTGGCGTTGCGTTTGGTTGATGGAGTTTCCCGCTCCCAGTTTCCAGGGAAGGGATGACCCGGATAGCTGGTACCTGGCTCTACACTAGAACCGAGGGGGTGTGTGAGAGCCATGTGTGAGAGAGAGGGTGCCTGTGTGCGTGGCGGGTGCGGGGAGAGCTGCTGTTGTGCCATGCTGTGCCCTGTTAGCAAGCCCGCGACGCTGGAACCGAGAACGAAATCGACACGGGGTTCGTGTGATGTTTCCCCCCCTCCCCCTCAAGAGGCGGGAGCCTAAGCGCCTTGGGCTGCCTAGTTTGACCGATATGTTGTTTGAACCGCCAGGCCGTGTGTCTTGGATCTGCTCGACGGCGGCACGCCAAATAAGTTCGATCCTGTGGCGGAGATAGCTGCACCGGCAGTTCGATTTCGAGACCAAGAGAGAGGATGAAGATGCCGTGGGCAAGGCAGAAAGGAGGTCGTTTCGATGGCAGCATACGATGGCGTTGGTTCGGTGCCGCACTGGGCTGAAGCGAGGTTCTGCGGGCTGCGCAGGTCACAATGGTGCCCGTCAGTCCAAGCCTGGCAGATTACTGCTATTTCGCAAATGCATTCCACTCTTCTCTGCCGGAGAGCCACGTTGCGAGCATGGTCATGCGGCTGTCTGTGGCTGGTTTGATGGGCTCTTGGCCACTGAGTCGTCGAGATCGAACCATGCCAAAGCAGCGTGGTGAGACACTGTATAATGCCCAGCTATGCCTGGGTTGTCTTGCGGGCACGGCGCATTCGTCTGCAGCACGCTGCGTGGGAGAGCTGGGCTTGTCTGAGAGGGTTCGAGCAACAACTTCTGAACCGAAGCCAAGCCACGAGCTGTCAATGGGGACCCTTCACGAGGAGTGGACTTGTGCGACTTTGCATCTCAGCTTGGCGGTTTGAGCTCTACCGAGTGATGTGGCAGGACTAGCGGACCGCATCGTCTGGCACTAGGGGCCGCGCGGGCAAGGTGAAGGAGGCGGAATTCCCTCTAACGCGATGAGCCTAAGACACTGCAGACAATCTGGAAGGATTCCACTGGTGTTCCCGAGCCCCTATTGACCTAGATGTCCCCTTTTCACCCGAACGGATGGGAAGCGGAAGGGGCAAAGGCTGAACGGCGATGCATAGAAGGCCAGCCAAGAGCTTGGAATGCTGCTCCTCACAATCTCCCTACGTTCCCTTGTCGATAGTGCCGCCGCCACGAAGAGCAACGAGGCTAGGAGAAAACATGCTGTTGCGGCACAACCGTTCCTTTGATGCTGGTTTGGGCGCATATTCAGCTGCGCGCGGAGAGGCTCTGGACATGGCATGTCGCGTGGGAACCGTGTGGGCAGGCTGAAGCGGCTTCAACTTCTGGCAACCGCAAGCGGAAGTGATCGACGCGAGGCGCCATGGTTCGATTGCTGGACCATCATGACGTAACAGGCTGGGCTGGACGTGCGATGATGGTTCGTACAGAGCGCGCTATTGAAGGATTTAGATGCTAGCCTCCCGCGTCTGGGACTGGAGTGCAATTTGGGCTTGGTTCAGCAACGCGAGGCTGTGCTGCGGTTGTAAGTAGTTTGCAGTTCGTATTGGGCCGTTTTGCTGGATCGACGTGTGCGCGTGTTTGGCAGTTAGTAGGACCCCTTAAACCATAGACAACCAAGAACGAACCGAACGGCCGTAGGTAGGATCTCTGAGGGTTCACCGTGAGACGGATGCGATTATGTCCGTCATCGTCATTGGCGCACTGTACGAGTTCGATACACACCCAGGACCGTCAGATGTGACAAGTTACGGAGAGATAGATTGGCGAGACCGGTTGGGTGGTAGCGCGGGCAGAGATGCGGAATGGGGTTGAATGGGCCCTGCCCTTGCGCAGACACACGGGTGTCAGATCGTTTGATGAGATCCAACCAGATCTAGGTCCGGTGACCTCGTGGAATGCTGGGTGGGCAGTCCGGAGCAAATCGGGTGTTCAGGCAAAAGATCTCGGGCAACAAGGCATGGTGAGGCAAAAGGGCGAAGCTTAGATCAGATCGTACGATGTTGTCTATGGGGAAGCGTGAAAGTTTGCGCGCCAAGGTTAGGAGTGCGTTGCCAGAAGGGAATTCGCTACTGCGTCTGTCAAAGTCGATGGGCATCTATACAAGGTCAGCCAGGTGGCGGGCCAGGGACCTGGGCAGCAGCGTGGCATTCTCTCTGTTCCATGGGCCGAGTCAGCGTGTTTGAAGGGGCGCAAGTGGAGGGGGGAACACCGGCATTGTCGTTGTTATTCGTTGTAGGTGGTCGTACCCAAGAGAGAGGAACGGCGTACATCAGACAGACAAGGAACCTGTCGCCAGCAGCAAGCAGCTGGGGCTGGAGCTGGCAGCTATGTGTGGCAGTTCCCATTGTTGGCGAAGAAGCAGGCGAGATTCACACCCTGTGTCTGTACTGTGTACCCCGTCTGGCGCCACACAGCGCATGATGAAGGTTGGAGTTTGGCGGAGGGCATGTACTCCCCTCCTGTATGGATCAGGGAGAGCATGAACGGGTCCAGACCCAGATCCAGGGATCTGAGCAGCATAGCTTATCTGCTTTCAGGGCTTGGGAACCCACGTGGCTGGTAGAGGCACGGAGCTTTGTGCTAGAGCAGAGATCAACGGGCAACGGACTTTGTCTTGGTGCTGAGCTTCGGCTAGGCCAGCCCAAATCACGAAGTGATTTCCTAGAATGCACTGGCGGCAGATGGGCAAGTGAAGTGGCAGATTAGGCAGGCTGCTGGGCCGTGGGTAAAGAGAGGGACCGAGACCTTGAGGCTTGGTATTGGCCTCTTTCCGTGTCTGCCGTCATTGAGATCGGCTGTGTCAATTCGTCCGGCCATGTCGCGTGTCTCTTGATGTCTTTGAGGGGGCGCTCTGACGTGTCCGAGGTACGCAGTCGGGACTTGCTACTGCTGCTGCTTGCTGCGACTGTCGGTGGAGTAATAGCACGGGGAATTGCCATGATATTGAATAGTGTCTCCGTCTCTGAAGTTTGAAGCGCAAGGGTTATTGGTGATCCGAGAGCGAGCGGGCAGGCGAGCAAAGAGTCGGTCAGTTATTAGTCGATTCTCAAGTCGATGCATCTGCACCATGTAAACCCAGAGATCGGGGTCTCCTGCCCTTGAAGGCCCACACGATAGAGGGGCATCTTGCAGACGGCGGACAGCGGACAGGAGCGATGAACATGGTTTCGAAAGGTGACTCTTGGCCTTCGGCGAGGTACTTTGGACAGACAGTGGGGCATGGTTTCTCCAGCTTCCCTTCCTCGTGTTGGTTGAACAGACAAAACGCCCGGGCGGATGGTGGTGATTGGGTGCGGAGCACTCTCACCGATGTGGAGAAACGTGCCTGATCTTGCATGACGTGAGGGTAGTGTGTCGAGTGTCAAGTGATTGGTACGGCGATGGAACCACCAATGACGGCGGTCAACACGGGTGAATCGCCGAGGACCATGTCGAAGACGATGGAGAAGAGCGCAGAACTGTTAGTCGCGCTATAGATCCGACCAAGCCGTGAAAAGGCAGTTTCTTCTGGTGTGTGTGCATTCGACGCCCTCCCCTCGGTTCCAGAACAAACCTCAGTTTCAGACCCTGTCATTGAGGGAATTGTAGGTACGAATAGTCAGCCACGGGCAAGGTCAGCTTGAGGATCCGTTGCGACCCTCGACATGCAAATGGCATGCCATGCAGATTGGTTTCGACGTAACGGGTAAAGGCCGTGGAGGGGGAAAAGGCGATGCCAGGTAGGCACAAAGGCAGTTCTGGATAGTTTGCACAGGATTGCGGAAAGGCATGAGATGATGAAGCCCGCTAGGACGTTGGCGATGGACGGGAGTTGAAAAATCACGCCACGCGCGAGTCGTGAGATGGGAAAATGGGACGAACATTTCAATCACGAGAGTGTGAGTGGATGTGTCCGTCCTGTGTGCCGCGCCTTCTTGAGTGGTATTGTGTGGTTTCCCACAGGCAAGGAAGGCAGGGCAATGAGGTGTGGTGAGGGCCGCTGCACTGCTGCACTATGAGTTGGTGTGAGTGGAGGGATGCCTGACTTGGAAGGATCCACCCCCGTTTTTCCCGCTCAAAGTGAATCGCAATCAAATCGACGCAAATCTGCGATCGCATCCGGGGAGCCGCCGGGGTCCGATGTGGGCCACCGCTGCCCAATTAGGTAAGCTGCGCCAGGGAGCCTAGCCCAGGTGGATACCACCCATGGACACGTAGATACGTACTTGCCCCAATCCCAAGGAGTTCGCGATGGGCGAGGCAGGTACGGAGTACGTACCCTCGTAGCAGCAGCAGCAACCATGCAGCATGTATCGCGTCGTACCTGCCACCCCTCCCCTTTCGCACACCCACCGTCCACCTACATGCTTCCTCAGCAAAAGATACTTGCGATACATTCCCGCTGGGCCGTCCAGTCAGATGGCTGCGCTCCACCCGCCCACCCAAAATAGCGCCGGGGCATTTTCCTTCTGTTCCCCGATCGAGCTCTCATCCCTGGCGATGATCTGATTTTGGAGCCCTTGTTCCTTTTCGTCTGGTCCAAGTGCCCCAAGGGAAGTCACCTTTTTTTTTTTCCTTGTGAGGACGGAGATGTCTGCCCTCTCCATTCGAAGGCGCGCGCTATCGTCGTTTCCCTGGACGTCAGCAGGGACTACCGCCGTTTCGGGCCCGCGCCGGCGCCTTCCCACGAGGCCTCGACATTTCAATCCAGGGATCCCGCTGGTTTGACCGCCCGACGCATCTTAGCCCGAGCAAGGTACACATTAATTATTCTGCTAACTATGCCCACAGATATCCCGACCGTTATTCTCGACTTCTTCATTGTTGTGCATATCCATGCCGCCGCCATGCTATGCCAGCCATGCTATGCCATGCAACAACAACCCCCAAGCATGAGGAGAAGCATGGGATGGATCTCACGCCAACTCAAATAACACAATCAGGTGTTGATCTCGGCATCTCAGATCCTCTGACGAACGATCAAAATAGCATGGCACCTTGCAGCGCAGCCAGACAAGACCGAAAGGAAGAAGGTCGAGCCGAGTCAGGCAACACAATGCGAATATTGCC
Organism: Colletotrichum kahawae; assembly: GCA_032988895.1. Lineage (NCBI taxonomy): Eukaryota > Fungi > Ascomycota > Sordariomycetes > Glomerellales > Glomerellaceae > Colletotrichum > Colletotrichum kahawae. Next base: position 78,024 of record VYYT01000023.1, on the reverse strand, counting down.
TGCCTGCCTGCCTGCCTGCCTACCAACCTGCTTGCTTCAGCCTTGGCCTGTCTCTGACCGACGTACAAAGCATGCACTACTGATTGCCTTTCTGCTGCATGGAAGGAGATATGTCCGCCAGAGGGAACCAGTCCCGAAGCATCACCGCGGCTACGGCAAAGGGAGGAATGGAGGAAAAAGCAATATCGGCGGCAGCCCGACGCTCGACCCCGTGCAAAAGCCGCCGCCTACCAAGTGCCAGTTCGCGCGCGACATGCGAAATTTGATCATCGACACGCAATCTGCTGCGCTCTCGCTATTCGATTCGTACCCGGCACGGCAATCCTCGTGATAGACGCTGGCCCCCCATGGCTGTCAGCCACGGCTGTTAATCTGATCATCAGTTAACCCGGCAGGCGGATTTCCAGATCTATCCCTTCCGCAACCGTAACTATAGCCGACCGCCGCAACGATCCTTTCATTGTCCCACCCGCTCGTATCGCGGCACCATCACAAGCGCCCGCCAAAAGAAATGCTGCCGGTGCTGCCATCCAACGCCTCGTGTGCTTCTCTAGCTCTTCTTCGTCATCAATGATCAATCATCAAAATCCGCACGCCCTCATATCCTGCACAGGCACGTTCGGGCTTCACCAGACCACCAGCAAACAACACACACAGAGACATGGCCCGTCTGGTCTTGTCTCGTCTCGCTGCCACGCCATCCAAATCTCCCCTGTCTCTCAGCTACCTTACCCGTGCCTCCGCTGCACAACCCAACCTAACCTTGGACCCTTCAACTCTTGAAGCCTCGAACTAACCGCAACCTACCAAGCAGCAATAGCACAGGCCACGTTGGGCGCCCGTCTGCAACTTTCTAGACCGCCGAAAACACTGCCGCGTGCAAAAGTCACGGTCGTCGCCCGCCACGAGCACCAGCCCCTGGCGCGGCAGTCACATCCACTCTCCATGCAAGTTGAAGAGATAGATGTGCTGCCCGACTCCGACTCTCCAAATCCAAAATGCACACGTCCTCTGGAGATCGACCGAGAAAGATGGGCACGTCCGCAACCTTAACATCCCCACTGCACACGGTCCCTTTGCACCCTGAAATGACTCGCACGCGGACCTCCTCTCGGCGCCAGGCGGCTATCAGACTTCCTCTCACTTCGGGCCTATCCATACAGACTTTGGCCCAATTTCACTTTGATCGTCTTAGCCCTTCGGCATCTCATCTGGATCGATCATGTCTCGTTTCCGGCCTCGCGCCCCCTCCATCTCCAAGCGAGATTCTACCAACCTCATCTTCAAGCCTTTTTGACACTAACCTTAAGCAACGTCTCGCTCGTTGTCCAAGCAAAACATTCAACATTTTCGGATAAGTACGGATATCCAAGTCCCGTACTGCGTATACACACTTCCCTTTTGGGCACCAACCTCATTACCGCACAGCTTGCTCAAACGGGCCGTCTGTCTCTGTCTCATCTGGAATGCCGTCGCAACAGACACTCCTCTCTCACGGCGGAGTTGACTTTGAGGCTGCCACGAGGTCTCGGCGCGCAAAGCTGGGCCCTCGTCATTTTCACCTTAGCCCCGTCTCGATCCTGATGGGCCTTGCTGCCTTCTCGACATCACGCATGCTACTACCCAGACATTTTCTCACCGCCGTCAGATCACCGTCATCCAGTTCAGATCCTGGAGCTCGCCAGCCCCTTTCTGTCGGACAATAACCCCAATCGTTCCATCTCACATTCCTCCCTACCCGCCCGGCCGCACTGGGACTGGCCTGGACCCTACGCCATGCCATGCCACTACCACGCCCCGTCGCTCGCCCCTCCCTTCCACCTTGCCCGTCAACGCTCGCACAGCGCGAAACAGAGATCTCGACTAGATGCAGATCCGCCTGCTTGCAGCTTATGATTCTGATGCCGTTGTACAGCCCTATTCTCTGTCAAACCATGCACAGTGACAACAGCCATGCAAGATTAGTGCCACACGATACGTATCGTCGGCCACGCTACACACCACCCACACGCCGCCATGACAGTCTTCAACGAAGGGAAAGGCAAGCCGGATCAAGCCAAGGCGCGGATGACCGCTTGCCTGCCTACACGAACGAGAAGAGCACTGGCATTGGCTCTGCGGAGGGGAGAGGCACTATTGAAGAACGACAGGACAGCTCACGCCTCACAAAGCCCCATGGTCCCCTTTTCGCCTCCCGAAGGCGCCCATATTATCAAAATGCAGACTAAGTACTTACGGCGGCCGCCGCGGGGACGGGGGCATATTTCTTCAATTCTGCACGGCGGCGGCGGCGCATGCACAAAAAGACGGCAGCCCTCCCTGTGCGGTGCCATTTTAAAATGGCTCTGCATGCCAGGCCATGTCATGCCGGCCCGGAGCCGGTGTCCGACGAGCGTTGTACATGCCGTGCACACCGAGTTTCCCGTACAGGCCTGGCTCTCTCTCTCACCTCGGTGTCTCTCTCGTTGTCGGAAAACGAGACACGCCCGTTTTTGGAACAACCGTAGGTGCGCATACCGGTCTGCGACATTGCAACGTTCTTGTCATGAAAGCGAGAGCTCGTATCCCACAGGATCATAAACTCGCCCGTTGGAAGGTACCATTTTCGGACCCCAAACAATCCAAAATTTTCTCACCTTCCCCCTCCCCTTTCACAGTGGTTCCAGTGCTCCTAGCGTCGCCGCCCCTCCCCAAGATGTCATTCCAGGAAAACCCAAATCTCCCCGTTTCCGAATACTCGCAAGCCCCAAACATCAAAAGTCAAAATCACTCCATCCCGCTTGAACCGGGAATGTGACTCGCAAACGTCGTCGCATGGGAATGGGAAAAATGTAACGCAAGGAGATTTTCTCTTGTGATGGAAGCTCCAGCCAGAACCCTCCTTCCCGTCAAAACGTAAGGAGTCAAGTCCGCCGCTACTAACTAACACACCGAATTCCGCTGCACGACAACCCCGGCAACAACAGAGGATGTGTGTCCTAATTGCAAGAGAAAGAGAGTTGCAATGTAATGTCCAAAGCCCAAAGCGCAAGCCAGGGGAAGAAAAAAAAAACCGTTTGGCATGCAAGAGTCACGCACACATTGAGTTGTATCTTCGGAATTCCTACAGCCCTTCTTGCGGAAAAGAGAACGCTCGCACGCCCCCCCTAGCTCGTATCAATCTCTCTTCCTCCTCTCGTGCACCGAGGAAGGAATGCCACATGGACATCATCTCGAACACCTCTGCCCGCCCGTTGACTATCTCTGCGTGTAGACATACCAAAACACCGAAAATAAGAAAGGGATAACCGCAGGAGGTAGGGCCTATCGGATTAGCTTGGCATCTTAGCACGTTGTCGCACACACACACGCAAAAAGACCATGCAGCAGAAACACCCGCAACAGACAACGGCCGCGGACGGGGGCTGCCTTGCCTTGCCTCTGCCTTTTGCCTCCCGTGCATTCCCTTCCTTGCCTTTGCATCCAGCAATCCAATGCTGCACAACACAACCGGGCGCATGGACACTCGCATGGCTGATGTGCGGGAGAGCGAGGGAGAGAAACAGGCAGTCCATGTTCCTCCGCGCTTGTCAGTGGGAAATGTGGCGAGATGGCGCCAGCAACACCATAAGTTCTGCCCAGCCCTGTCACAGCTGAAAGGTGTGTGTGGTGTGTCTTGCAAGGAGCAACCACGATCTGAAATTCACTTCAAGATCTTAGCATTAGGGAATAGGTTCCCTGAAAGCCATTCCACATTGCCAAGCCTACGGTCCCTCCGAAGGACGGTAGAGAGAGAGGAAGACGAGGGAAGCCAAGACTTTTTCCTGCCAAAAGACGAGACGAGCGAGACACGTCCAAACTAATCCGTAAGAATAGGATAGAATACGAGCTAGAAGGGCATTCTGGAACAAGATTCTTTCCAGTGTCGTTCGTCGCCCTTTGGGGGCCGGAAAAACAGATTGGCAGTAAGCAGTTCGGTCGGTACATCCAGATTTGCGTGTGTAAGCTCCTCCCTCTACAGCAAAAAAAGCAGAGACCGGAATCAGTGGGCGGGATTTGTGAGAAGGCTAGGATGGGAAAGGAAATCGTGTTTAGACGCAAGAAGCCGCCGGCCACGAAAAGCAACCAAAAAAATAACCAAAGACCGAGGATTGATTATCGCAACGCAACGAGCCGCCGAGATCTGATTCGATTGATTGCGGAGGCGATGCTGCTGCTGCTGCTGCTGCTGCTGCTTACTGACTGTGTAAGCCAAATAAAAAACGAAAAGAACAAATAATCAGAGACAAGACAAGACACGACAACACATCATCCATCTTCCCCCCCTCCCCTCCTTCCGCCCCGAAATCTAAAGTGTACATACGAAACCGAGGGCCGGAATGAACAGAATGCGACAACTCACATCCCACAAGGCACCCACTATCACCAAACCACCGATTTACAACGAAACAACGCAGCCGCCGAAACCACAACCAAAACCCGAGGCCCCCGACCGAGAGCCCAACCAGACAGCCAACCAACCACGCCCCGTGGATCGTAAAGGGAAAGAAGGGAAACTGAATAAATGATTAGACAGCACATGAGAAAGTTGCAGCCCGCCTCGCTGCTGGCGTATTGCTTCATTTGCTGCTGCTGCCGCTGCTCGTAAACCACCCAATTCCATTCCCATTTCCTGTCCGCCTTACGATCATGCCCCCGCCGTATCTTGGTAAAAAAAATCAAAAACCAAAACACCATCGTCTTGTGCATCTCCAACTGTGTGTCTCCTCCTCTTGTCTTCTCCCCCGCCCTGCGGCCGTGAACAGCAACATTAACCACACTCCCCCTCTGCCTCCGCGCGCGCGATGCCTTTTCCCCAAGCTCTTGTACGACATGTCCCACTGCAGGGCCATGTCGGCTCGCGACTTGGCTTTCGTCGTGTCAAGATTACACAACAGAGAAAAAGGATACCGAAAAAAAAACCAAGAGGTCCAACTGCATTTCTGGCTCTCAAACAACTCACACCGTACAGCTAGCTACTGCACTTACACGGGTATGGTATGTATCGCCCTCTTACACCTCTACTAATAAACCTTTCCCGACCAATGACACGCAACACCGCCGACGCCCCCTCTTCATTCTCGCTGCTTTCCCACCACTTTGCAAGAGAGAGAAAGAAAGAAAGAGAGAGAGAGAGAGAGAGAGAGAGAGAGAGAAAAGGCTTGTGTACGGCCAACATGCTAGAACGTCGTCGTGTCACCGTACAACGTCCCACCAACACCGATATGAACAAGCAGACTACCCGTCTACGATCTATGCCGCCCCCGCACGCCGCCGCCCTTTTCCTGCCCATCCGCTGCCGCTACACGATCAAACCGGTAACGCAATGCCGTGTACACGTCGTCGTCGCCGTCGTCGTATATACAATGGACACAGGGGCGGGGCGGGGATCAGTATGAGGAGAGGGGGGGAAGAAACCCAGATACGCACGCATGCCATTCGTGACACCCGCCGCGCGGAAATTTCAACCGCACTGCGCTGGCGACACAAAAGAATATACGTATGTATTATATTGTGTGTACCAGCAGCGGCGGGTGCAAATGCAGCGCAGACACCGATGCCCGCTCCTGGTTGTGTAACAACGGGATTTGAATTTTGTCCTTTTCCCCCCCGCCCTCGTCTGTCTCCTGGCGCGCCTCTCTCTCTCTCTCTGTGTCTGAGTATCTGAGTATCTGATGTTGCCAACTTTAAAGAGTCCGAAAGGTTTTCCCCGAAAGGGGAAAATCAAGTGATTTGCACATGCCAATTTTCACAAGCCCAATCTTAGTCATGTTGTTTCCCGTAGGTATGCCGCGATGAAGGCGGAAGAGCATTTCCCGGGCCTGAATGTCATCCTTCTTTTTTTTTTGACTTCGCCCGCCGAGCCTCTAGAACAGAACGTGCCATGTGCCAAAAAAAAAAAACCAAAGAAAAACCCTATTGTCACACACCCGAACGTCAGAGAGTTCATGAACATTGTAAAAGGGTGTCCTCGGAAACCTCATTACCTCAAGAAGCCAAAACCCGGAGACCCAAGCCTAGCCCCCTCCCCTCCTGCTTCGCAACTCTTCCGTGGAAGGCCTGCGAAAGGGAAACATCCCAAGAGATGCCTCCCCAAGCAGGGACCTTGCCGGTTTCTCCTCCTCCATTCCCATCGGGCGGCGGCGGCGGCGGCGCGCCATCGCAAATCGGACGGCGCGGCGGGATAAAACAATGTCAGGCAGGGACAGCCTTGTCGACACGGCGCAAGGCAAGGTTTTTCCCAGGTTACAAGACCACACAACAAGATTCAAACCAGCGCGGTACATGAACTACTCGTGGAGTCCCCCCGATCCATTTATCCATCCTCCACCCCTTTTTTCCCAAAAGAAACCAAAAAAGGTTGCTCGGGCAGATAGATTGCAGAGAAGCCCACCCACCCAACCAACCAGGCCCATGGTCCATCGTGGTCTGGTTTGGATAATCCACACATGACACTACTATCTATAACCGCATCTGCTTTTCTGTTATTACCGTAGACACATATTAAAGGTAGATCAGACCACACACACGCTGCGGGCGCGCGCGCGTCTATGAGTTTAAGTGCGTCGATTTTTAGAAAACTCAAAAAACAGAGCGCACACACTGACATCGTCCTTCCCGGTTGCCCCGGCACCTCCATCCCGAAAGCAAAGAGAAGCATCTGGGGCTATCAGTCTTGGGCCACAGACCACACGGCGAACGAGGTTTTGTGCCCTCTTTTGTGCTGGGCTCCTGTTCGTGTCGCGAACATGACGTGACATAAGATCTCTGTTATAAAGTATGTGCGTCGCGCGTGTCGTGCGTTGCGTTGCGTGTGTCCAATATACGGGCGACACCATCTTGTATCAATAGCACTGACATAAAATATGCGCGTCACTAATCACGATCTGGGGATATTTCAAACGATGGAGAAAAACAGACGAGGCATCGCTTCCTTCGTTTGCGTCTTTGAATCCCCCCCCCTTCTCTTTCTCTCTCTCCGCATACCAGATTCCAGCCGTGGCCATGACATCCCAAAACAAAAAAAAAGTAGGAGTCATCCAATCTTCCAAGAACATTCTTCCTCGCCTTCCATACTTCCATACGTTCATCACCCCCTCCCTTCCCCTTCCCACCCGCGCCATGCCATGCCACTTCACCCCAACGCCGTCGGCGACGACGCCCGTCTCCGTCACCACATTTCACACAACCCCCCCATGTCACATACCTTGAATAATAAACCCCCAAGGAGCACATGGTAATACCAGGCCACCGGCACTGGGTGCCCGCCCCTCCCCTCCCTCTGTGTCCAAAAACCTGCTCTGGCCCTCGTCCTCCCAGGGGGGATGATGGGTGCGCCCGTACCAGGGCAAGAGACCAGACCATGCTTTGGCGTGTGTAGTTCATTTCTAATCACTTCTCACAAGGCAGGGCCGCCCGCCGACGCGCGATTAGAACAAAAAAAAAAAGGTCCTTACCTACCCGTCCGAGATTCCCGCTCCGCTTATCGGATTTTTTATGAACGAACAAAACAGCGTAGGCCCCGCAAAAGCTGCACTTACTGACACTGACACACGCCCCCCCCCCCCTCCCCATGTCCCTCTCGTGAAATCGAGGAGCCAGGGGGAAAAAAAGGATGAAAGGACAAATCTCGCGATCTTGTCAGATTGAGATTCTACCCGTCCGTTCCGCGCCGTTACGATGCCGATTCCCCCTCTCTCCCCTCTCGCATCGGGAAATTTGTCATTCGTATCACCGTGTGTTCTTCTCATACCCAGATAATTGTCACGAGGAGAAGGGGTGGTGGGAACGTTAGAGGGGGGGACGAGCATGGGGGCGGAGACGAAGGCCAAAGGGTTAAACCTGCCCACTCAGCAAGTGATGCTGACAGTTGCGTTCTTCTTCCTCTGATAGATGCCGTGTATCTCGTCATGTGCATCTTATTTTTGGTTGCAACGTCATTTTTTTTAAAAAAAAAAAAAAACCCCCCGTCGAAACAAAGCTTCCGGGGGACAGAAAGCGAGAGAAACAAATGTACAGCAACCAGTATCTCATACACGCAATCTACATCATACAAAACATCACCAGGTGAGAACATAATTAATGGTTCCCCCTCCACCGTAGGCGTGGTAGGCTCCATTATCCTCCTTCGTCACTTGACTCCCATTTCAGGCATGTCCTTGCGCCCACGGCGGGGACCAGCACCACCAAACCGCCAACCACACCACACCTGGCACACCACACCAACCCAGCCCAGCCAGCCGCCGTCAAATCAACCCCGTTAACCGAGGTTTCCTCATCTTTCGCATTGCCTGTCAAAACCCAATCTCTTGGAACGGACATATCCGCCACGCGTCGGTGGGGTTGGGAGGGGGGTGGGCTTGTACAGATTCGTAACCGGTCAAGTTAGATCTCCCAGATCTGTCAGGGGGACGGGAACTTCTGCCGTTCAAGATTCCTTGGGTGTGCCTGGTTACATTCACAAATCGTGGGCTTTGGCGCGCTCGGCATGGAAATCTCGGTCTTTGCGACAAGTAATCCTTGACATGAATTGTGGAGGTGTTTGTTTGTGTGTGTGTGTGTGTGTGTGTGTGTGTGTGTGTGATATCTCTCTCTCTTTGCTGTTCCCGATGAAAACCAGCCACCGCCCGCCTGCTCGCCCCCCTGTTAATCCGCCCACTGTGGTATTTGTTCCAATCCGGCTACTCTTACAATTAAAAAAACCAGCTAATACTGCGTATAGTTGTATGCCCCTGTGTCCTTTCCAGAGACCAAAAATAGCCAGATATATCTCTTCCTCAGGAGAGTTTCCCCGTAGATACGTAGAACGTAAAGAGAATAACAGAAAATGAAACATGAATGCCGAGGTCTCCCGTAGACTTGCGCCGGTGGAAAAGGTCGATCTCGGGCATGACGACTCCCAATGTCGTTCGCTCTACTTTCCTGTCCTCAAAGGGACCAATGAAAATGCTCTTCGCCCAATTTTTCCCCCCAGTTCCATAGAGACCACGCCGCAACGAACAAGGAAATGTGGATAGGATAGTGAAAAAACGAGTAGACGAAGTTTCTTGCATATTCTTTTCAGTAACGATCGACTGTCGGAGAATGTTTGCGGCACTGGCTTCCAAGAGCTCGTGCTGTGCATCCCTCTGGACGTAGCGCCCACTGTGAAAGTGTGAAGAGATCCCGACATGGTCCGTTGAATGCGGCCATTCGGTAAACAACAAAAACTCGTACCAAAACACTTGGTGAACGCCGCCAGATGAATGCCATGTCCTTCGATGTCCATCCGATGAGTATGTTGAAGAGCAGGATATATACAATATGAAAGGTTGAAAAGTACTGCAAAAGGTCGATGCCGGGTATTGAGAAATAATAATGTAGCCAGTTTTGTTGCTAGTATATGAAGAATAACGCCGCCGGTTGCTGCGTATCTGATGGTGAGAAGGTGCCGGGTTCCGTTGGCCGGGGTATCTGGGGTTTTGTGTGAAGGTACAACAAACTGGGACCGAATGCGATGTAGTAATATCGGGTAATGCGTGGTGTGCGAAGTCCTGAGCTCCTATCGGTATGTACTGTTTGGATTTAAGGTGAACAACCCACGCGGAGGCAGTCGTTGTATTAGCTCCTCTCGTCAGAAGGCTTGGGGCGGATTTGTCGCGCTTCAAGCTGGCGCTTCCGCTCCAGCTTGGCGTAGTGCAATCCACAGGCGTTGCAGAGGGTTCGGGCACCGTCGGGCCCCCGACGCCATTCGGGAGTATCGATTCGGTTACAGCTATGGCATCTGCCGGGGGGAGCAGCTCTCTGTGTCACAGTTAGCTTCAGTCGTCCGGTTGAGTGGTGCTGCTGTTCGTTACTCACCCCGCGTCGCTTCTTGACCTCAGTGATGCCGTAGCTGTTTTTGTTCATGCCGTCATACATCGGCGTGTCCTCGTCCTCATAGCCCTTCTGCTTGCCAACCACCCTCGCACGCTCGTTACTGTCCTTGACAAGTTGCCTCACTGAGTCCAGAGAGTTTCTGATATACTCCACATTGTCGAGCATGTCATTTACTTCCCGCTCAGTAGGAAGTCTGTCGGGCAATGGCTGTTGGTTGCCATGCTGCTCTGCAGCGATGCGACCGTAAGCTTCGGCGAAGTTGTAAATCGTCCTCGTAGCGGAAGCGATCTGGTTAAACTTATTGGTAAGCTTGACGGAGGATGTGACACTAATGGGAACACTCACTCTACCTAGGGCATCCGAGTAGCCCCACGCGTCTAAATGTCGGTTCAAGGTTCGGTCGTATTGAGGGCGGGCGGGACCGTACTCAGAGTCTTGCGCTTCGTGGACTCCAGGGCGCTGTGCATCGTACGGCGATGGCAAAGGGGGCCCACCATGGCGAGGTGACACGGGGTACGCCGCCGGCAAAGGGACCTGTCCTGCCGGAAGTTGGTTCGCGTGCGGATGAGGATATATCGGCGGCGGCGGTGGAGCGCCATGTTGTGCGTAAGGGCCAGCCGGCTCAGGTGCCCTTGGGTCGGGATCGCGCATATGCTCAGGTTTGTGAGGCGGGCTCGGTTGAGGGCCAGCAAAGCTGCTCATGGGCGGCGGAGGACGAGCAGCGAATGGCGGTGGTGGCCTCGAGGGGTCCGCGATGGCAGGAAGTGCGTCAGGCCTTTGTGGATATGTCGACGCGAGATGGTGAGGCCGAGGAGAGTTTTTATCGGTGGAAGACTCGGCATACGATCTCGGAGGCCCTGGTGCAAAGGGAGAAGGGAAGCTTTGGGAACCCGACATGCTGGATGCTTGTGAAGGCGGGTACTGGCTGGGTTTCGCACCAGAGATGACCTCAGAGAGCGAAGGGAGTGATTGTCGATGAGGAGTCTCAGACTCATCCGAGGGTCGTCGAGGCTCAACTGGAGAAATCATGCCTGCAATGCTGGGCCCGGGAGCTGGGTGCGGGTAGCTGGATGAGAAAGATGTCGGATGGCCATACGGGGTTGTGCTCGGGCTAATAAGGGCCGCGGTCGCCATGGCGGGGCCGTCGCGGTAGTGTCTGTTGTCGAGAGGCTCTCTTGGGGGAGGGTGATGATGGGACTCAAAGCGATCGGGGTTACTGGCAGAAGGTGGTCGGCTGTTAAATGGGAAGCACTTGTTAATGTCTGGTCTAGGGGCAGGACAATTGAAATGATGAGGTAACGGGGGGCGTCTGTGAGAATCGAACGGACCTTTGCCTAGTACCAGATCCGCCCGCTTCCATAGCGGGTTTGCCGGGAGAACAGATGAAGTGACTAGAACCCCAGATGCGATCTATGAGCCTCTAGGCATCTGAATCGACCAAGGCGTGTAGAGACGAGAGCGAGCCTAATCCGTGAGGTCGGTGTCAAGACGGGTGTCCGGTGAGGTTTGGTGTATTTGGGTGGAGATGATAGAGAAAATGGTTGAAGGTGGGAGGCTCAGAGTCATGTAAGAATAAAAGCCGGGCAGGGAGGGAGAGTGGGAGCAAAGACAGTGTAATGTGGTGGTGTGGTGTGGCTTGGCCCTGAGGAGAGGAGGTGAGGTTAGGATAAGTTTGACCTCTTCCAGCTGGGTACCCGGTAGGCAAGATCTGATCAAGCTATCGCGCGTGTGTGATGCGTGGTGGCGGGATAGGAAAGTCACTGCATGTATCCTTTCCTCTGGGGGGTGTGTGTGGTGTGTGAGAATGAAGGGGGGAAGGGTAGGGGAGGAATCGGGGGTAATGCTGGCTCCAATTGGGCTTGTCGAGAGGTTCCGAGCTGAGAAAGAAAAAGCCGCCTAGCGTCGGTCAAGTTACCACGCTGCTCTTTGTGGCGGCTTTTTGTATTTTGTCCAAGACACACACTGTCAAAATCTCTCGTCCAGGCTAGTCGGGGTGGGCCTATTTCGACGGGGTCTGGGAGTAAGACTCAGACTCGTCGAGGGGTGTGGGTGTGCGAAAATACCGTGGGCCTGGGCCGGTGGAATTTCTGAATTTCTTTTCGATGCCGTTGCTTTTTGGTGCCGGTCTAGCGCCTTGGAGGGCGGGCGCCCTTCAATGAGTGCTGAAGAGAAAGGGAGGGTAATTTGGTATGGGCGATGAGTTCTTGGAGCGTTCGTGCCTGGCCGGTCTGGTATGCCGAGCGAGCTGGCTGACGAAGTGTGCAATGTTAGGCTTCGCGTGTCTTCCAAGTGCGGTGCTACTCTTCGATGACTATCTGTCTGAGTTGTACCTCTAGATCTGACACCCGATCTATAGAGTTGAGGAGGCCGATCTGGTGATAGTTCGAGTTGCGAACGGTCGCAGGAATATTGCTGGGTTTGTTGGATAAGTAAGATGAATTGAAAAAGGGTTGGTGGAAGACGAGAGAGGAAGAGACGGGAGGAAAAGGAAAGGAAGAGAGGAAACGCGGACGTGTGGGTTATGAGAGGAAATGACAGAGGTATTATGAGATCAGCGACTGACACCCAGGGCGAGCGAGGTGTGATTTCTGAGTGGACGTGCCTGGTATATTCACACGCAGGTAAGGTCTGATATGTACGGAGGTACCCCTTCGCGGCTACAGGGGCGCTGAGAGGGGGGGAAGGGTATGGTGGTCCTCGGTACAGTGCCTCAACGGCGGCAGGTCCATGTTGCCTTATGCTTGCTCCTGATGAACCAGATCCATCATCCCTCCCCTAACTGTTCTTGGGGTATGTGGGGGGAGGGCAAGGAATCGCTGCTCGGGGACCAGATGTGCGGTGTGTTGGACTAGGAATCGTCGCGAGCCGGAGGGACTGAGATGCGTGTGCAGACTGCACCTTTGCATGTACCGGTCAGAGCAGACCGGGGCCATGAGGGATCAGGTAACGCATCGTATTGCCCAGGTATCCATTCAGTCAACGGGCCGGGGTGGTTGGAAGGGGGCCAGATTTTAGCATCCAGATTGGCGGCAACATGTCGATTGATTGACTGCTGATGTGCAGATGGTCTGCAGTCGAGGCTTCGGTTGTTGTAACTCATTCAACCAGGTCTATTGTCGGGTCGTGGCGTGAAAGCAGAGAGCTCTCGGAAGATGACGCTCTTCACCAAGCGTTAGTAGTCTGACATTGCCAATGGACGATATGATAGAACAAGGCATTGCAGTCCGCAGCATCAGTAGCTACCTACTGCGTAGATGGCTAGCGACCATTGGATGATACCTCGGCGGCAATGTGTAATTTGCAGGTGTTTGTCCAGTCCTCTGGCTGTTAAGATAGCACCGCGGTGCCTCAACGACCCTGGAGGAGACAGAGCTGGAGAGCCCAGCAGCAGCACGGATACTGCGTATCTTGGTGCCGACCTCGTGCGCCAGCAAACCCCCCCCTTGGTCGGAGTCTAGCAATCTCTGATGGCTAAGGAAATGGTACGACTTTTTGCGGTCATTGCATCTTGGGCAGGGGATATGCCCCACGATAATTGGCCTGCTGTCACGGCTGGATCGCAGATTGGTTGTCGAGGGGGGCAGCGGCTGGGCAGGGGGGCTCACCAGGATCAGGGTCAGTGATGACTGGGGGTCAGCAGCAGCATCCCAGTCAGCCATCAGTAACAGCAGTCGCTGCCCCAGGTTGGTATTTCCATCGCTCATCACTCATGTTGGCTTGTTGGTAGTGTGGCAGACACGATGGACGGAGGCGGGCTGACGATGTACACTCAGGAGGTTCATGGCGTCAGGGTCGGAGGTGTCGATTTGCACCCGCCCTGGTAACTGCTTGGCGAGATTGGGATTGTCGGAATTGGACAGCGACAGACTTTCAGAGATGGACTCAGATACGGGCCAACAATGAGGTAGAGGCGTCGATGCCAGGCCACACATTGTCTAGGCTCTTGGGTAGGAAGTTGGCATAAGAGCGCTGTGCCATTGCCGGACAAATACTGGACAGTTTCGTGCGAAGAAAACGATGCTTTTCCCATTGCCACGGTCTTATTTTGAATGTAAGATCCCATCGTTTCGGCAGCGATATTTCGAGGTGCGGGATGGCCTTTGTCCATGGCGGCGTTTGGCGATAGTGATGCGGTGCGCTAGAGCGGCTCCAAGCTTCGTTCGGGCTTTGCGTCCCCCTCCGTTGAATTCAATAGGGGAGAGCAGTTGGGACGTTCTGAGGTTGAGCTGCTAAGTGGATGGGAGGCGGATAGTCACGCAGCGCGGAGGGCGCTGGAGGAGGGGAGAAGGCGTTAGCATCGGAGGCGCTGTCAGGGATGAGATGCAGAGTCTTTCTGTGGTGAGCACACCGGTTCCAGTTGGATTTGGTGTTTCCCGCAGTATGATGTCGCTAGGCGCGTGTCTTCGGAGCGAGGTACCGTAAGGATACCAAACTGCGCGGGCATGATGGAGAGACCAGAAGGAAAGTACTCCGTACTGTCTGTATTCGTGCCGTGCGTGGTGCGATGTGTGGTATGCGGCGGCGCATAGTGCCGCAGACTGCCCCGGGCTTTTTTGGACGTCAGATGTCCGTGGGCAGGGGTCGGTCGATGGCAGGAGTGGTGTTCCCAAGTACGTCTCCCATGTCCAAGTTCCATGCCCATGCCCTTGCGGCGTTGCCTCTCAACGGGGTGTCGTCTCTTTCAACCTCGGAGCGTGATTTGATGAGGGGCTGTAGACGAGGGGATGGGCCAAAGCTCGAGATGGGTCGTTCGTCAGGTTGAGCGCTCGCATTCCAAATGAGAGTCAGGAGCTCTGAAGGCGGAGGGAAGGTAGGGCTCGATGTATCTTGGCCCCGGTGCAGTTGGACATGTAGTTGGAGTTGAGGGTCGCAGGTGAGCCGGAAGGCAAAATTGTGGTCAAGGGCGACGACATAGTGGTACACAGCAAGGTGAAGATGATAGTGGTCGTCTCTTGGTAGGTACAGTGAGGTAGGCGATGAAACAGTTTGACGTGGACAGATGATGCATCCCATGCAGTGACGAGCTGTGACGGCAACGAGGATGAGGAGGCAGAGACAGACCGGAGCCAGGCCCGAAGCCGACTCGAGCTGACGTTGGGATAAGTTTTGGCCATCTGCGCCCTACAAGCCTTTTCGGTTCAAGTTTGGACCGCGCCGGTGCGTTGCCGTCCCGAGTAGGCCTTGCCTTGAGTTGACGTATGTGCTGACTTGGTGGGATGTGCTTTTCTACAGGCAGAAACAGTAAAGGCAGGCAGAGGCAGGGTCGACGTGAGTTGGGTTCTTGCCGTTTGGTGTTTGGAGTGGCTTGTTTCTCCTCTTAGAACCGCAGGAGCAAGGCAAGTACTAATCCAATTGTCAATGGAAGGCAGGTGCGGATTCGATTCCTACCTCAGGTATCCGCATCGTTGGGCAGATACAGTGGCCACGTGCTGCAGTCCGTCTCAGCGTCCCGAGCCCTGTAGGGAAGGAGACAGCGGCGCCCTAGAACATCCATCCGGGCAGTTGTCATTCAGGGCCATCACTGCCCAGCTCGCGCGAGCCCCTCCTCATCTCTCTCTTGGATCACAGCCGGCGAGTGCAAAGTATCTCCCGGCAGTAAAACGTAGGGCGTGGTACTTCCGTCACCGACGGACTGGTTAAACTGACTTTGCAGTTGTGGACTCTCCTGCCTTGTGCCTGTCCCTGTCCTGGCTGTCCTCGTTCCTTCCTTCCTTCCCCCTTCCCTTCCTGTTCCTCTCTCGTCTGTCCATATCTGCTGCCTTGTGGCCTGGGGTTTTCAAATGAAAGATTAAAATCGGGCAAGATGAACCCCAGGGAGAGCCTTTAGGTAATCCAGATCCATTGCTGGATTCCAGATACACCCGGCCTTCCGCGTCCCACCCATTCCTATTCCCTGTTTTTGTGTGCAAACCTACGACATGGACCGCCCATTCGCCGACCTTCACCCGCCGTCGCTGCCGTCCGCCGTCCGTCGTCAATCATCTTCCACCGCCAAAGTCCCCTTCGGCTCGGCCAGCTTCGTTCTGTCACATCACATCAGGTGCCATTCCTCACTCACCCCCCCTCACTGACACACACGCACATCTCTCTCGCTTTCTCTCTCGCCTTCCTTCATGGGTGTCGGAAGAACTGGGCAGAAAATCGATCCGAATAACTGCAGAAGCATATTGCCAACCCACATCCCAACCACCACCCCCCGTACGTCATATCTCGCCCATGTCTTCAACTCTTCCCTTTTCTAGCCCAATGTGGCTGGCGGCCTTTGACCGAGCTTCTACTTGTGCTCAGACGTCCTGCAAAGAGGCCCAGGTCCACCCCGTCATCTCGTGCAGCCGAGCCTCGTCTGTCAGATTTTCACTCCGACAATCTGGGAGACAGAAAGTCGCCGTGTGATAGTTCAGATCCAACCCGCTGCCGCTCCGCCTGGCCAAGCAACCAAAAACACCCTCTTGCGCGACCTAGTCCGCCCGCAAGTCGCACTGCACATCGCTGTTGCTCACTTGCGGCCTTCGCTATCCACCCTATACACCCCCATCTACATCGGGCTTAACCGCCTGCATATGTCACAGCCATCACCTTCATCCGGCCTGACTCCATCCGAAGCACACGCACACAATTGGGTACAACTACAATCACACACCAAAAACTGTTGTATTCCTACGCAACTGGCCAGCCGATTCTACGGCTGTGCTCCTCCTTCTCCACGATGCACTAGCCCAGAGTGTGAGCGAGAACCAGGTACCCTATCCAACCTCGCCTCATCGCCCTCGATCCTGGGGCCGCACCAGAATACTGCCCCGGCAATCTGAACAGATCGACCCTCCTGAGGATGCGAGACTACTATGCGCCGCTACACCGTCTCCAATCATGACCACCCATGAGCAACTCGGCCAGTTCATCATCTTTTCTGTGCAACCCGCCAGCAAATTGGCTCGTGCTGGCCTGCCCAACCTGTCTTTCCCCGGGGGAAGCCAGATCCGCGCCTGTAATACCTCGAATGGTATCGCACACTCCTCAGCAGGTCGTGTATTCTTGCCTCGCCGGAGCTCCTTACGGAACCGAGAAAACCAACCGCGACGCAAACTGAACCACCCATGGTCGGCCACCTGTCGACCTCCCCGAGTACCTTCATGTTGCTTCGCACCACGAACCAATGGCATGCCGCACATGGCATCCAGCCATGCTTCGCCTTCAGGCTCTTCGCCGTCTTCTGTACCAGCATGTCTCGTATCGACCCAGACAAGAGACAACCTCGGGTCCAGCCTGCCCCATCCGCCCGCCGCTGGATCATCATGAGACGGCCGCCGCCATCGCCCAGCTAGCTATCCCACAGGTCTTCCGATGCCCCCGCCATTTCAAATGGGCCCTAGAAACCAACGCTGTCGATACAGATCAGGGGTCCTTCCTCATGAGCATTTAGCGCTTCAACAGGCCCCGTCTCGGTGCATCCGCGATCAACGGGTATGGATTTACGTCCAGTCAAGGTTGAAGGTGCTCCCCCACTAGCGGCCCCTCTTCCAGTCGATTGGGATGCTGAATCGTATCATGTCTGCCCCCATCCAATGAGAAGGACCTCGAAGACGGGGTTTGATGTCCTGGTCAGCATCCGCTGCCGGTGTCCCGCGAAGCCTTCGTCCACTCCTGTCCAGCAAACCCTTACTGGTATCTCACGAGCCATTATTCGGCGTTCCGGCAGAAGAGAGGTAAACCAGCGGCCTGCATCTTTGACGGATCAAAGGCTGGGTCCGCTAACCGTTAACAGATCTGCTGCCGGCTCGCGTACGTATAGATTAGGCGCGTCGGAGGAAGTTTGGTTATCTCGATACGTGCGGCTAACAAGACAATGCTTCGTGCCAGTAGGCGGCACGTCATCAGTTGTCACTGCCAGTTATGCGTATCAGAACACCATCAACACGGAATAACATGGGTTACACATAATCGCCACCAAACCACATGTTTCGTCGCGTTGCTCTAACAGACAGTACCCACCTCATCAGCGAAGATTTTCTTGCTCCATTCCCAACCTCCCAAGACATCCGCCAGCAGTCATCGACCCCTGTGTTTGTAATTTCCTCACACAGTTTTCCGACAACAGCCTGTCGCGTACCTGTGCCGATCGCTGCCATTCTCGTCTCTGCTTCCTGATGTTTCGGCTCCACAAACTCAAATGCACCCAGCAAAGAGTTGCAAGATCTACAGGTCTCATCTCAAGCCTCTCAAGCCTCTGTCTCTATTGCTGAGTAGCGGGCTGGCTGACCTGGAGCTTGGCATGTCGTTGGGGGCCAATCTGGGCGTCTGGCGACTGAACTTCACCGGCAGCATTTGGGTCCAAGGTCTGAGCGCTGGTGCCCAACGGACCACGGCATCACGACCCGAATGACGAAGCATTGCAGATTTTCGTCACTTTTTTCTGGTTCATCAGATCCCGAGCTCTCAAGATCGACCTTCTGACCACTGCCGTATCTTGATAGGCATCCCGCAAAACCCGGATTGTCTTGGTTGTTCTTCCAGATAGTGAAACATTTAGCGACTGGCGTGGGACATGGCGCTACAACATACCTTACCCTCCATGCCTTCAGGTCTCATTTATCTCCATCCGAGGTTTGGCGACATTTACGAGGTGGTGATCCCTCTCCAATGATCAGCAACGTCACAGCCACGGGCCCGATGAACTACGAGTCGCATTTGCCGCCGCCACGCCCAGGCCGACATCTTTCTTCGAGACACTTCCCTTTCCTGGCGCAAAAAGGGTCGGGTCACGAAGACGAAGATGTCGCTGTTGTCCAGTGAGGCAGAAATTCATCGTTGGCGAAACGTCTCAGAGGCAGCGCTTAATGCGGCAAATTGACCGTAGGTCGTCATCTCACAGAACGATCTCGCTACATGCCTGTCGAACCGCCATCTTCCCTGTGTCCGGATAAGGAGCAAACATCGGAGGCACGGCGCCATACCTTATTTTTGACGTGAAGCGTCAATGTCAGGTTTCACTGATCCTGGGAGACCAGGATGTTGTTGTCGCGATGCTGGTTCTGCCATTTTCGCGTCAGGAATAACTCTGCGGCTCGCCTGTACGCTGCAGAGCGACTGCCGTTTCTAGTGGCGCATCTACGCCTGAGGCTGACGGGAGAGGAATACTGGTGTAAGTATCGTCCCTTTACTGGTGGGTACGGGGAGGCATATGCACGGTCAGGTATCCGTCCGCAAGCCTCTCTGTGACACGGGCGGACGACCTTTTTCTCTTTAAACAACGGCAGCCTCGACTCGCCCGTTGTGCGATATTTGCTATTCCGAGATGGCTCTTGCCTATCAAAACTTCGAGGCCAGGCTTGTTGTGGACCCTGCTGGCTCCGGGTGCGTAAGGTGTCATTCCGAAGGGTGGGCAGAGTGAGATGGCCACGCGAAAAGGGACATGGATATGCCCCAGTCCGCAGCTGTCTCGAAAACTGCGCAAAACCTAATATCGAAAGGGACTCAGAGGCGCCGGCTGCTGCGAACTATTCCGACAGGCGTGAGAATGCTTTCGTTCTATTTCCTCCTCCTCCATACGAATGAATTCGGTAGTCCATCCCATGTACCACGCCTATCTGGCGTCAGTCAGTCGAAGACTGAAAGCATGAGAGAAATAGTGCGTCAGTCTTGATCACGCAGTGGCACGGCAGATCTCAAGCTGGAAGGGATGGATTTCAACAGGGTTCTCCTGGTTGACCATTTGTGATCGATGCACGCAGCACAAAAGACGTTGAGCTGGCATGCTCACCGTGGGCCATTGGGTAGCCTCCCAGGGATTCCCGACGACGTGCCTTGGTTCGCGAGGCTCTGTCTTCCCACGCGGCATCTCTCCCATGAAGATTACTGAACACGGCATGCCACCAGGCTGTCCAACACAAAGCTTTGATATCATGAACCACCTCAAAACGGATCGAAGCCGATGCATCATTCTTTTTTTGTGCGACTCGGCAGACTGCTACTGCATTCTGCGTGGTACTTGACGCTGCCGCTCGTTACACAGTCACACTCGACGGCACATTGGTAGGAGTACTTTCAACGGCCGCTTGCCTCATCAGAGCTTGCTCCTACGCTACACTATATGTAAGCAGGTCTCACAGACTGTGCAAAAGACTATTTATGCTCCGAATCAACATCCACAGCGGTGATACGATTCTGAAGCTTGGGCCGTCATCGGGTATTAATTTTGAGGACCTCCTCAGGCCAGAGCGATGTCGCGACACAATGACAGACGGGTCTTGCGCGCAGGACATATCCTACGAATCTGGGAAGCATTTACCTCGCGCACCATCAAGCGTGAATGCAAATGTCGGCTGCGCGTTACTAGGGGTTGTCCGACGGTCGCCTCACATGCAAATTATGAGCTGATTGAGAGCGGAGGCTGAGGTATTCGTACGAATGCCACTCATGAACGCAGACGACATGGTCCGGCGGGGTTGTCGTCTGAGCAGCCGGGGTCTTCATGACGAGTCACACAAATATGGCGGCGCTCATCAGAAAAAAGCGGCATACTGAGTACTTGTAATATGACAGACGTCCAAGCGCATCACCATGTGCAGCTGGCAGGGTCGCTTCTGCCGGAAGATGGAGCGCCAAAATATTGTCAGGGAAGGCAGTTAGATGCCTTGACTAATGACATGACGGCAAATCAATTGTAGGGTTTATTCGACTGGATAGGCATGTGTCGAAGGTGTCTCGACCTCGTCGACCTCTAGGAGCGGATCTCGAAAAACAAATACAATACAAAGCCTACGGGGGCAGAGGAAGCTGGTGTTCATTTCATCTCTATCGGCAATGGCACGCCGAACGAGAAGATCTTCGCAAGGGGAACACAGTGCGTGTCGTATCAGCCAAGCAGTATGCGATGATTCAACTGAGGGAGTTTTCCAATCCTAATCACTGTGTTTTCCAGAAGACGGCCGCCGCAGAGAATCACCGCTACCAAAGATTGGGACAGTCCGTCCGAGGACAGCAGACCAGGCCTGCTCTCCGATGTGGGTCGGTGTCCCTCAGTGGGAGGCAGACGGTGGACAGGGTTCACGGTGACGGTGCAGCCGTCGACCAGCCGCCGTGGTGTGGCTCGCATCTGGGAGTTCCATTGCGTTGCAGGGTTGCGATCCCACCCACAGCGAGGTGGAGGACATCTCAGCATTGGTATTCCAGCGGATTGCATCCGTCCCCCCCTCGATTTGGGGGGCTCAATCTAAGAAAGTTCATGATTATGGCTCCGCTACGGGCCCGGACAGCGTGTCCGCGCCGCACTATCCAGCCCTCCCTGCCAGAGAATCCTGCTTTGCGGGAGCGAGACAAGTACCAGTACTAAGAGCTTCTGCAAACTCTGGCGAGGTCCAAACACTGTCATGACAGCCCGGGCTGTTGCCTCATTGACGAGAGCCGACGAGGGTCAGAGGCAGAAAAGCACGGTCCCCCCACTTGCCTCGCTCACATCGTTCCCTGACCGCGGTTTATCAGCCGGGGACTTTTGCCTCCTCTTTCGAATCATCATGTCACGGGATGACCGCCAGTCTGGTGATGTGATCGACCTCGGCAGAGCTGAGCTCGATCTTTGTCAGGAATCCGGTGACGTCTCGCAGGCTTCTGCGACTTATATGGGGCTACCTACGCAGGCCAAAGACGGAGCGCCCTCCGGTGCGGCGCGGATGTGGCCAGTGGGACACACGCGACTGGTCAAGGTTGGTTGATCACGATACAAATCTGCCTGTCAAAAACTCAAATCCACCGATTCCAATGGCAAAGGGGATAAAAGCAACCGACTTCACACGCCTCCACCCGCCCTATCTCACCAGATTCGGGTTCAACTGACCGCTCCACGCTCCAGGTCCACTCACAGCTGTCGCGTTAACTCTACCAACCTGCCGTCCGTCTCGTATAGATGGGTAAGCAGGGTTTGTGCCGGTAACGGACGAGCGCTCAGGCTCTCTGTGTGCTTTTTTGAGCGGCACCTCAGCAAGCTTGCGAGTACAGGTGCACGTGCATGATAAGAGTAACGGTAACGGTACCTCATCATAGCTAAGGCGCGGTGAGAGAAATGCTGCCGCAAAGTACCCATACAGCCATCCGCAGCTTCCCGCAGAAGCTTTGCTCGTACCTCTCTTGGTTCCTGTTCAGTCTTACAGCCCTTTCCCTGCAAGGTGGATGCTTCCCGTCATTTGACAGCTGTGGCGGATGCCAAAATGGCGTTTTCCCGACGGCCCTTGGATCTCGCTTGCATTCCCCCACTTTTCTTTCTCGAAAAGTTGAATGTTGAAACGAGCGCTGGTGGCCTCTCTCTCGATGGAAGTTTCGATTTTCATTCCACTGCTGCTCTGCTATTGACAAGGGTCGCGGGACATCAAACCGATCACCGCCTGCGCCGACAACACCGGCGGGGAACATAGCGGGCGAAAGGGGGCCGTATCCCTCCACACATTCCACGCGTCCGTCCTCCACCAGCAGGACATCATGATACGCCTCAATGGGTCCTACGACCGTGTGCTATTCCACCCTAGATGCACGTTTCGTCCATTCTTGGAGAGCCACGGTTGATACTCATAGGTCACTTCGTGCAGTTGACCAACAGCTGGAGCGGACGACACTACTTGCTATGTCACTCTGCCTTTACTGGAAGCTGAAGGGGCCAAGGGAGAACGCTATGCGTACAGTGATGGGGAGCATTATGGCAGCCTCATTGTTCTGCTCCCCTTCTCCGTCGCTGAAGGCTACTGCGCCCGATTTTGCGACTGTTGGATCGCACGACAGCAGATTCCGGCTTCAATGCCAGAATGGCAAATGAGGGGGCAGGCCAACCATCAAAAGAGGCGTGTTGCATCAGCTAAGCGGGCCACCTTCTTGCCGCAATCGAGACGGCACAGCGGCAGCATCAGTAGAATCTACGCAGCTGGCAGGTAGCTGGCAAATCACAGCGCGCTTCTGCGTCCAAACTGCATCTGTGGGTGCCAGGAAAAGGCGCAAGACGACGAGGAGGAGGCAAGAGAGAAGCAGGCCCAGTGGGCTTGGGCTTGTCGACGCAGCCCCCTAGTCGCCGCCTCTTGATCTTCTTACCGCATCTTCACTTCATCTGCAGGATTCATGCTGCTTGCTTGCTTGCTTGCTTGCTTGCTTGCCAAGTTACCGCTGCGCCGCTCCTCCTGTAAGCCCACATCCAACCAAGATGAGATCGACAACGCACAGGCAGACAATCCTCCTCGCAACCTACTGTGCGATGCAGTCAGTACCCCCCCCCGAATCTAGCAGGCCCATCTGCTTTAGGCAGCCTTGCTCGAGCGACACCTCTCTTTTGGTCTTCAGCCGCGACAATACTTGGTCTTTCTTGCTTTTTCCGATCCAGTTTGGACCTCGTTCTTCCAGTGAAGCCAGAACAGACTGGCTGGTATCTGGGGATGATGCTACCCAGCCACTATCACGTCGGCATCTGTCGCTCGGCCAAACTGAAGCCACCAACGTGTCTACCCAACGTCCGAGGGATCTGGCGCATTTCCCTCGATCTCATGCATGCCCAGCGAGCATGCCCTATCAAATCACCGCCCCTGGTCCACGTCGTGCCCCCAGTCGCCTTACATTTATACACTACTCGATTGACTTTCCGCTTGATGGGGGCACACCAATCCATCACCGCTTCCCTCGGGGATACTGCCATTTAGGGTGACCCTCTCCTTTTAACAAGCAAATCACAGGGCTCCATCGAATTCAACTGCCTCCGCTTTATTGGGCCATGTGCCAGATCCGTCCATCGCATCAGGGCATCATATCTCAACCCGTTCACTGGGTCGTTTCCGCTGTGTCGATATGGGGCTAGAACGGGGGCATACCGTACCTCTCAAGTACCTCTCAAGTCGACCTCCGGTATCCTTCAACTTGCTACGCCGCGGGCTTGATCCCAAATTCGAATCTGGCTAACCCAAAGTTTTCAGGCAGCTGGGGGATGTTAGCAGGATTATCGCTTTCGTTGCTATTCGAGCCACGATTGCGGTGCCCGTGTGCTATCCTGATTTCGGACCGAGAGCCAACGCGTTGCATACTATTACATATTGGACCCGGTGCAAATCGCCTCCGTCCAACATCGCTGTCAATGCTGCTGCTGTCAGATCATATTCGTCTTCATCATCCTTCGCCAACGCGGTATTGTGTGCCTCGCCATCAGTGCAGCACTTTGGAGCCAAACATGCCGGCTGTACTTGACTCGATATGCTCGCCGCTGGTCCGGAGTCGCATTGCAGTTGACACATGCAGCCACCCACGACGTACTCGAAGCAGCAGCTGTTGAGAACCATGGTTGACTCCGTGTACCCAATCTTGTCGATCGTTTCTGGCCTGACGAACAGACACACGACTACGGGCATCGAGGCATCCAGTATGTCACATAAAGACGTGTGGTGTGTGGCTGCGTCTCGCTCTCAGCACTGTATCATTTTGGAGGGCGGCGCCCGTCTGCATCAACGATCTTGAGAAAGCCGTCATTCGCGACAAAGATCCAGCCCTAGACTGTCCGAACCCGAGCCGCCATGTGGCGGCACGTTACGGGTCAACGATGCGCTTTACGGGCGAGACCAAGGCGAGCAGCCGGTGAGGCAAGGACAATCTTACCCTGCCACCGATGCATGTGAGAGGCTCGTCAGACTACCAACGTCTACGCAGCTACTTGTATGATTCGCATAAGAAATCGCACACCTCGTGTTTCGGTTGGATCTCAACCACAGGGTGGCATCCTGATATCACTCGATCGTTTTCTCACGCCAGTGTGGTGTTTCCACAAAGGTCACTTGACGATCTGCCGCGTCTGCAATCGGCGAATGCTCATGCAGCCATAAGCGTATGGTTACCTCGAGACCCGAAGATCCTTGGCTAGGAGATCTCACACAGTTCACTTGGCCATGTATTGCAATCGACAGTGCCTAAACGTTATGGTACTATCGGAGCATGGCTGGCAAGGGGTTCGACTGGGCGCGTATCTCCAAAATCGACCGGCTAGGTTTTATTCGAACCATGCTCTGATATGACTTGCGATCTCATTGCAGAAAATGTGGTACGGGAAGCTCGAGAAACTTGACTGCTCTCCTATCGACAAGTCTATGATCCTGCGCGGGATGGCGGGACGTGGTCAAATCGGTCGCAAGGGTGGTCGATGTCGCAGTCCAATGCAATGTGCGATGGCGGTGCACACCACAGTCAGCGTAGAGCTTACGGCGGCTTTTTCCATCCACAGGACAATATCTTCGATACATCGGTGATCCTCTAGGCGGGTATCTTGTGAGCAGAACATTCGGGTAAAAGCGCTGCTGGGTCCTCGTCAGCATTTTCCTGGGATCTGGCTCCAGTGTGCCAATGATGCTTGGCTCGTGGTGCGATCGTCTGATCTGGAGATCGGTCTGCCACGCCGCCCACACACACGTTATCATCTCGCATCTGTGGCTGTCAAATAACGTGTCATGGGCGGTGCCACTCGCCCTCCATCCATGGCAAATCGAGAGAAACTAATTGCCAGGGGGCTTCACCGGTGAGAGGGACTGCATCGGCACTAATCTTTGGGCCCCCCTCCAGCCCCGGGCGACCGTTGCCAGAGGCAGGCAGCGATGGCTCTCTCGAGAGGATATGGCGCGACAGTTGACACCTGTATCTTGGATGTCGGCATATTCAGTCCAATTATCAGCTGGCTCCGGGCGCATCTCCAGCGACCAACGTCTCGACGGTAGTGTCAGAAGTTGCAAAAGAAATTGTCTAGCGCCCGAAAAGGCCAGCAACCCCGCTTCCCGACCAGATGGTTAGCACGCTTGGGGCACACCCGGCAAGGAGATTAGAGTCGGCGGCCAGCCAGGAGTCCCATGCTCCTTCCCAGAACTCGACGAAGACATCAGGCCAGAAGAAGTCGATGGTGGATTGCTTGCCCGTTGAAACAACCCCACGCCACAGGCACACGGGAATCTGGGACAGAAGCGGCGCTATGCCCGGCCGCCGATGCAATGGCATGAGATCGAGGCCAGCGTACGTACGCACGGTCGACCGTTTGGTAGGCGAGTTGCCAACAAGAAACAGCTCGTGAATCGCTTTACGTGGAAGCCGGCTGTTTTCTCACAGTGCAGTCACCGCAGGCGGAGACACGGAGTGGGCCACGGGGAACATGCTGACGTGCGATGCTCGGCCGAGGAAGGATGACAGCGGAGAACTACGAATTCCATGTACCTTCTGCCTTCGATCGATCAGGACGAAAACCTCCCATTCGTGGAATGCGACGTTGCTTTGGCTTGTTTCGACATCCGGTCAGTGCACAAGACGTTGTCCGATGTATCTCGTATGCTTGGAACAGCACTCTGATGCTCACGTCTGGCTGCCAATGACGCCGATAGCACTGGCGACATGGCGAGCTGGCGAGCTGGCTCGTACAACCAAGTCGCGGAGTGCATTTCAGTTCTGATACCGGCTGCTGATGTTGGGTGGCCTCACCAGCCGTGGTGGGGTGGCCTCCGCCGGCGGGAAAAATGCCAAAGCCACCAACAGACTTGGACGTTCGCCCAAAGGATCGATCGAGAGTTGGGCCCTTTCGCTTGTCTTCAGGGACCTTGAGTTGGATGCCAAAACGACGCGTCATTTTTCAATTTCGAGTGAATAGGCAGCCCTATTTCTCTCGCCAAATCTGACTGGTTCAGCAAACGGAAAGACAATTGTATTCATTTGCTCGAGTCAACCGAGGCAACAAGAAATGATGAGGCACGGCTCCCACCCCGTCTCTGTCGCATGGAGTTTTGGTATCGTGTCTGGGGTAGTTCGTCACACGTTGCACAATTGCAAAGCGAGCAGCTATTCCCGTCGCATCTGCTTTCTGCCAACCACCGTATCAGATCATAACTGATGCCTTCCCTGCCCTGTTCCTTGCTCGTTTTCTTATTACGAACCGAACTCCAATACGACGAGGGGCGTTGGACGCCTCTGTTGCGCCAATCGCAAGGATGGGTCAAGGCTTTCTTACGCCTGCTACACACGGTTGGTTGTTTGCTATCAGCACGCACTTCTTCACACATGGAGTTCAGATGTAATAGAGGCCGCCGCCTGTCAAGTGCAGGTTCTCCGAGTATCAACAACGTGCTGCAGACTGTGCACGTTCACCCCAGACTTCTGCGTGTTGCTCCAACGTCCGCATCTCTCGAATCCTGTGGGCCGCAGCTTCGGTCTCTGTACCGCGTCGGCCCCGGCCCCCGCGACAGCAATAACAACAACAACAACGGCTTTGTCTACCGAACACCACCAATCTTTGTCGGGCTCTTTAAAAGAATCCCATGGAGGATGATATCTTGAGGATAGGGTTAGCTCCCGCTGTTCAGCCTTACGACGTTGGGCCCGTCGGCAACACTAAACGAGCTTGCTTGGCCGCCCGTTTGCTTGCTTTTTCTGCTGCTTGGCCGTCAAGATCGGCAGAGACGCGCCATCGTATGATCACGGGAAGCTGGCCACTCATTGGAGGTTTTACGGCGCTGTTTGCTGTTTGTTCCATTGCCGCTGAGTCTTGAACCATCTCACCGGGCCCCAAATCGAATGTTTGCTTGTCAAAAGGGATCTGGTGGAGGCTGTTGTCGACCTGGACTATCTGAGCTCGAGCCGACACCAACGCCTCCAAGATCACAACCATCGATGACCGTCCACTTCGTGCCTTCCCAGTCGCCACCGGGGGAGAGTTCGCTGCCTGTCGAACACTATTGTTTTATGTCGACGCCAGGACATGAAGCAAGGGCTGCGCAAGAATTGTACAGGGTCGACTTCCTATCTAGTCACGACGCAAAGTCGACGCTCGTCACCGACGACGCCGCAAGTTGTGATTGAATTGAGACATTCAGCGAATGCCCAGGTGTTGGCAATGACCTGTCATGCTGTGTCCCATGCATGGCCCCCTTTTTCCTTCTTTTTCCTTCAACCTGAATCATTTCTGTCGCGGGTCAACCACTCTGGATGCGAACCTTCCTATTCTACTGCATCTTACCGGTCTGGAATGCATGCAAGAAACGAATTAAGCAAAGTCGTTCCTTGACAGGGTGGGAGCGCCATACGGTTTTGAGAAGTTTTCAAGACACTATTGGACCTTTTTTCTTTCTCCTTTCTATCTCGGCTTCTGTCCCCCACGCTGAGCGGGACTCGTCCTTTGCGCCCCCCTTTTTGCCGCCTCACTTCAGACCGTTTCGATATTTCTTTT
The DNA here is from genome assembly GCA_032988895.1 of Colletotrichum kahawae. Lineage (NCBI taxonomy): Eukaryota > Fungi > Ascomycota > Sordariomycetes > Glomerellales > Glomerellaceae > Colletotrichum > Colletotrichum kahawae. The sequence continues at coordinate 49,946 of VYYT01000023.1, read as the reverse complement.
ACCCATATTGCATATCGCAATGGGTTTCAATGAAGTCCTTGCCTCTTCATCTGCCGTTTGCCGTCGCGGCTAGCGTCTCCCGCTCACTGTTCCATAAGGGGGCAAGCTCGAGTTGCCAACAAGCTAGGGTTGCGGTCTCGAACGCAATGATATGGGCGGCCTTGCGTTGGCGCGCTTCTGGACGGCGATCATGAGCTGGGGTTAAGTGGGCATTTCAAGAAGTAGCCTGCGAGTCTCCAATAAGACACCTCACGATGTCGCCCAAGTTGCAAGCCAGCGGGAAAAATCACTTCTCATCCGCATGGCAACCCGTCCTCTTGCCGTCCCCGCCTCACCTTGTTTCCCCCACGAGGCTTTGAACTGCGCAGCAGCCCTAATGACAAAATAGTTGATCCCTGGATGAGGATCACCAAGTCCCACCAGCATTGAATCACAAAGAAGTCTTCTTTGGGCAAGACCCGGCAGTTGCTTCTTCGCGGCCTGGCGGCTCTTGGACCTCTGCCAGCGCGAGGCGGATGACTCCGGAGCAAATCATTGGCAAGCATACCGCGGCAAGCGTCTGTCTGATGCTGTTACATTGGACGGATCTGGGCGAGGCTTGCTGCCACCTCCCTCGTCCACCTAATGTCTAACCACGCACAGCGTCGATGAGGTGTCGGGTGCCCTGTGGGGACTTGGCAGTGACATCGTGTCGGGCAAAACTGCTGAAGAAGTCACGGCGTGGCCTGAAGCCCCAAGGTATGTTCCCTGACTTGAGTATGTTGCGGGCTTGGTGGCCTCAGTGGCGATGCCGTAATAGTGGTGGGTATGGTGACGAAGGTCCAATGCCGCTCGGTCAGCAGAACGGCAACGACTCCCATGCCAGTCTCCGGCAGCAGCGGTGATGCAGACTGCCCACCGGGATGGATCGCAAGCAAGGACTCCAAACAGTGTCAGAAGCAGCCGGTCGAAGGGGCTCCTTCCTGACCTGGTCTCTGGACTGAGGGGCCAGTGTTTGTTGAGGTGGTAGCCGCACGTCAATGCCTGCCGAGACCGCAGAAGAGAAGAAAAAAAAAGCCCGAATGGAGGGGCGTCTGGCTGGCGGCAGCAGTTGTTTGTCTGTCACAGCGGCTCATCCGAAGCGAGGCCGACGGCCGTGGCCCGGAGAACCGGTTCTCGTCACATACCTCGAGGCGGCTGGCACGCTGGGGATGGGTTATCCTCTTTTTCGTCCGCTTCTGACCTGCACACGTATTTACGGGGTGTGATGTTGGGACAAAAAAGAATATCAGATCTCTCCCGCTTCTGAGAAGGGGTCCGCGTTGCATATGCCGGTGATGTGACCGATATCCACTTCTTGACCGGTCGACGACGGCGCATGCCCACATGCCTTTCGTGCGTCTGTTCCCGGAGGAGAAGATCCATGCCCAGCAGGCTGTTCATCCCCCCTCCCTCTGATCCTTGTTTCTGGCTTTCAGAGGCTCTCTTTTTCTCTTTTGGCTGTGTGGCCCAATCGCAAGAGTTGCGTATCGGAGGGCGATGCTCGGTGGTGGCCCGCAGCTGTTAGAGGTCATTCACCGCGGATCTTGGCCTTGACAGGAAAAGCGGCAGTGCGGAAGGAAAAAAAAAAAAAAAAAAAAAAAAAGGGGGGGGGGGGGCGGCCGGGGGGGGAGGGGGGGGGGGGGGCGCGTGTGTGGACGCGGCCGCGGCCCAGCCGAGCGCGAGGCGACAAGCGGAGAGTGAGCGACAGAGGTGTGATGCGACTTGTGCTGTGCGTTGTTTGGATGTGTAGGTGCTGCGGG
>VYYT01000023.1:0-47965 GCA_032988895.1 Colletotrichum kahawae | reverse complement strand
CCGTGGGACAGAATCCTTGCCCAGCAGGCGTTTCTTCCCCCCCCCCTGTTCCCCTTTTTTGTGGTTTTTCGTGTCTCTTTTTTTCTCTTTTGGTTGGTGGGCCCAATCGCACGGTTTGCGGTTGGGAGGGGGGTTGTGGGGGGGGGCCCCCTGGTTTTGGTGGTCATTCACCGCGTATTTTGGCCTTGAAGGGAAAAGGGGCAGTGCGGAAGGAAAAAAAAAAAAAAAAAAAAAAAAGAGGGAAAGAGATGCTGCAGTCGATGAAGGGGTAGGGGTGGGCCGGGGCATATCTTTCTTTGCCCTGGTTGGGGGACCGACCCGCGTCGGATCTTGCGCATCAGTGCAGCATTTCAATAGATGCGGGACCCGCGTTGGGGGCTGGGTCGGCGGGTGTTGGAAAGGTGATGTGCCCTTGCGAAGCTGCAGCAAGCACAAGCACGAGCACGAGAAAGAGAGAGAGATATGGGCGATGACGGTCGAGAATGTTTGTTTGTTGGATGCAAGGTTCTTTCGTTTGCAAGGATTCTCTGCTTCATCGACATGGGGAGGAGGAGGGGGAGGGGGGGTGTTTGTGGTCGTCGAGTTCACCACATCGTCTTGGGGGCCGTCGCAGCGCGGGATTTCCCCCAGCATTGGCGTCTTCTTTTTCAAGATAGGCAGATGGACATATCTGGAGTAGCCTCAAAATGGAGCAGGCAAGGCTTCACGATGGGGAGCGGGACGAATGCCTTTCCCGATTCGGGTTGCTGAACCCTGAAGTTTCTGGGAGTTCGATCGTCGCATCCCTTGCGGTTGGCTTCATCATCGCGCATTCTTGAAAGGGGTCCCTCACTCTCACATCGGGGCTGGACCACACTGGGGCTGTCTCCAGTTTGTTGGAGCTGGGGGGGTTGTTTTTGTTCTTCCTCTTGTTCCTGTGTCTCTGTTTCGAGGGACCGCACATTGGCACAAATGCGGTCATGCTGCATTACTTTTTATTTTCGGGGGATTTTCATTTTATTTCTATTTTCCAATTTTTTTTTTCCATGTGTGCGCATGAAATCCCATATTCTGAAGGAGCCAGCATTGCTTTTTCCTGCGGTCCTCTCGTGCCTAAGCTTGAGGAAATGGTTCTGTTTAGTCACATCTCACAGGCTTATGGCTCCCAACGCAAGGCTAACAAGCAGATGACGGCGGGAAGGCAAATGGTGAAGGGGCAGAAGAAGCAGAAAAGAACTTCTCGGACGGCAGACGGCCGGGGCGCCGGGTGTTGGTAGTGGTGGGATAGGCAGGTAAGGCGGGGCTACCGGGGTATTTTTTTATTTATTTTATTTTTGCTTTCTTCCTCCTCACGGCGACGGCGGCGGGCGGAGGCGGAGGCGCGGCCGGGGGCAGGGGGGGGTTCGTTCAGACCTTGCCTTGCGTTGCGACTGCGAGTCTGCGACTGCGCTGCTGCGCTGCCACACCCCGCTAATGTGAGCCTAGATGATGCGGGCTCCAGGACGGTTGCGTCGATCGGCGATCCTTGCTCGAAGGGATGGGTTGGATGTGGATGGAGGGGGGAGAGGAACGGGGTGTGTATGAGTGTGAGTGTGTATTGAGCGAGTATGCATGTGTTGGGATGACGCTGCGGGAAGTTTTTTCTTTGGCTGTTGCGAGGGCGTTTTTGCTTTTTCTTTTCGAGGCTTGGATGGGGGGGTTTGGTCTACTTTAGTGGGAGTTTGGATGTGGGTTGCTGTTTTTTTTCTTTTTGCTTTTTCTGGTGGATTGGGTATAGACGCCGCTGCGGGAACGGGGATGCTGAGGAGGGGAGGGGGGTTTGCAGGGCAGGGTCAGGGTCAGGCAGAGGTGGCAGGTCAGGTCAGGTGCAGATAATGGTTCGCGCACGCCCTCTTTGTATTAGAATCCAGTTCGTCGCGATGAACACTTCTTTTTTGGAGATGGAGATGTTGGTTTGAGTGTGTGTAAGTCTGTGTGTGGTGGAGATGTACGTACATACGTATATGTGTGTGTGTGCTTCTTTTTTAGGGTGGTTGTGTTCTTTCTTATTGAGTGTCTGCGATCTATGACCTACGTACGACGAAGATCCCGAGATATGCGTTTGCGTGTCTTTAACAGGGGGCAGGGCACAGCAACAGGGGGACTTAAACACTGTTTTGAGGAGACGGTAGGTAGATAGGTGGCAGCTGGTGTTGTTCGGAGGTGAGATGGTCCGGCGGGGTGTAGGATGGGAAAGTGAGACCTGCAGATTTCGTTTTGGTGATGGGGGCACAAAGGTCCGGGACCCGCATCGGCGCGGCACCGGGGCTTTTTTTTTCAAGGCCGTGGATGTATCGGAAGGGGGGGCTTGGGAAGGTGGTCAATAGGTAGTGTGGCGGATGGCCCCGTAAGGGAACAGGAGCGTCTTCGAGGCCCGTTGACGGCGCGCCGGGAGGGCGGCGGTCCGGCTTGGCGTTTGGTGGTTTAGCGCGGGTGCCCTCTTTGGGGCTGGGTTGGACCGTCCGGGGTGGCGAGGTTTTGGGGCTTGAGGATGAATATTGGGGAGAAGGTGATGGAGGATGTAGATAGTTGCCGTTTGAAGAATTACGGGCCCGAGAGGGAGATGAAGGATTGGTATTTTGGTGAAGTAAGGGATGTACGATGTTGGTTTAGGGTCTTCTTTTTTTTTTTGGGGGGGGGGGGGGCCTGCAGTTGAAAAGAGATGCCGGGAATGGATGTGTTTTGCCGGCGGGGTGGGGGACGCTTCTTTGGTTTTTCTGGTGGGGATGCGGGGGGGGGGTTTTCCGAGATTTTGTTGTTGGGGTGGGTTTAAATGGTTGTGGTCTTGCGTCGAGGCAGGTGGCCCCCATGGGGGTTTTGGTGTGTGCATGCGGGGTAAGGAAGAAGATAGGTAAACGTGCTAGAGAGTAAGAGTGTAGTGTATATTGTGTTCTACCACGATAATTTAATAAAATATCATGAGGGGCGGTGGGCGGATGATGTTATTTTATATGAGGTTGGGGTTCTTTTGTTTGTGTGGTTGTTTTTATGTTCTCGTCTGTCCGATTATGTTTTGTTTGTGTGTTTCTGCAGAAGAATAACGGGAATATATTTTTTTTTTGTTTTTTTTTTTTTTTTTTGGGGGGGGGGGGGACTGCAGTTGCAAAGAGATGCCGGGAATGGATGTAGTTTGCCGGCAGGGTGGCGGACGCTTCTTTGGTTTATCTGATGGGGATGACGGGGATGGGTTTTCCGAGACTTTGATGTCTGGGTAGAGTTACATGGCTTGAGTCTTGCGTCGAGGCAGGTGGCCTCCATGTGAGTTTTGGTGTGTGCAATCGCGGTAAGGATAGAGAATTTGCCACCTCGTAGTCGAAGACTATTAAAACACTATCTCGGGGTAGGGTTGGGGACTGAGCTGCAAACACATATGGCAAATTACGTAGGCAGGGAAGGACCTCTCTCATTCTTAGGGCTGAGGAATTGCTATTCTGGAGTTGTGTGTTATTGTCATTCTTGTTTTCGTTTCTTTTTGGGGGGATCGCTAGTCTCGGTTATGGGTGGGGAGAAGAGCGGAATGAAGTTTAGTCTCGTGGGACGTGGGAAGTTCAGCTCCTGCTTTTGTGAGTTGTGATGGATGCTTGGAGGGGGGCTGAGACAGGATGTTTGGATACGTGGAAGACATGCCCAGGACGGGGCGGCTTAGGCTCTGGGGGAGGCGGATGTTGGTATGCTTGGTGTAGCGTCTTGGAGGTTCTAGAAGGGGGGCGTGAGCCGGGTTTCGAGGCTTGTGGTTTTGGACTGGCATGAGGAGGGGAGGTAGGGACGGGTAGGTGCGGTTGAAGGGAGGTGCGGGGGGTTTGAAGGGATGGGGAGATGGGCATGTTGATGGATGGAGGATGAAGGATGGGATGTGGCGTCGGGTTGATGACTGGATGTGGCTTGCATGACCCAGAGGTAGCATGTGAATATAGTACAAGAGAATGCAGAGGGTTGTGGAGGTGGATGAGTTGTGTAGTTAGACTTGGTTGATGAAGTTGTGGGGACGACGTTGAGCCCCTTGAGCCCTTTGAGCCATGTTGTGAAGTTGAATCTAAGTTACTTGGTGGGGTCGACGGTTTAAAGTGTGTGACTACCCATGGCCCGGTCCGCATTACGGCTCGGCGTTTGAGTTCGAGAACGAGTTGCCGTCTATGGGTGGGGTGCTTAAGGATGAATGGAAGACTGGACTAAACCATGTAGCTTTGGCACATCCGGGGACCATTAGGATGCGTTTTATTACTGCATGCAAGTACCCGGCTTCAGAGTTAGGGGTGGTTGCAATCTCGACATGGGAAGTTGACTTCAGCGGAGGCATGCATCACTCCTTAACCGACGTATTCGTCTTGGTCGTATGGCTCTGTCGTTCAGCCAGAAGGTCTTCACAAGGCACAGTCATTAGACCATATTCTCACCGCACGTGTCTCTCCTGGCGGCACAGATTTCAGGAATACAACCAGATACTCAAGATCATACCTGCTGCTCGACACGCGAACTTCGTTGCTGCAAGGCATTATGAGTTTGCGGCCGATGACGGGCCGTATGCTTCGGCGCAAGACGTCTTACTTGTCATGAAGGTGCCGAAGCCATTACAAGTGAAATATCTGAGCCTTTGATGTATCCCAGTAGAATCAGGGCTTGTTGAATTGAAAGACATGGGAGTATATTTCTCCTGCAAAAGAACGACTGAGCTCGTTGGCCCTGAGAAGATGTCCATGATGCAATCATGTATGTTCACTGTGCAACTACCAGCAAGGGTGGAAGTACTTCCAGCACATGAATTAAACACAAAACGAGACAAATGAAACAGCTTTCTAAAGCCTTCCTGCCGCCATAGTTGAAGTCCATTTTGCTGCATGCTCGATGCTCGTGGGACAGAGAATTTTATCATCGGAGTAGAATACTATCTATGCGCTATTGTGTTCAACACTTGTGTGCTTTATCATTGTTCTATCCAGCAAACTTGCTGTCGTCATCCTTGTCATCGTCACTGTCGTCATCGTAGGCAGTATTCTGCTCGAAAGAAGCACCAACATCCGCTCGAATAGCAAACCTCACGATCGAGAGAAAACTTGAGCTCAGAGCCGTGGTTTCACTTATAACTTACAAGGAACTAGAATCGGGAACGCAATGAAAAGAGCGCTGGTACAAGCTGACGAGAAGGCTTCCACGACGGCTGGAGCACAGCTTCTACTTCGCTTCTGGGCGCGTGGCACCAACGGTGGGTATCAAGGGACAGCCTCGCAGTGCAAAGCCGCCGCAGTTCCACTACTCGACACAAATGAGGGAGACATTAACATAGAATCAGCATATCTGGGGTCTGTTACTTGGTCACTCTGTAAATACTGGATCTCGTTTGTAGTATCGTAGGCGACAAATACATTTCATATGAGAGCTCTCAGTCGATTCAGTCCACGATATTACATGGTGGTATGCTAACTACTGCGAAGATCCCCTTGCAATGCGCGAAAACGAAGACATGCTTGTCTGCTCGAGTTAAGAAACGTCAGCGTTGTTGCGATAAGTTGATATTATCTCGAGATCGGACAATTTGACCAGCAAAGCGATGCAGTCTAAGGGTTTTGGAGTGACTTAAAACTCCACGGTGAGCATGTAATGCCCTAGGAATAGTTATATTCTCGGTGTTCCGAGCCTAGTAAGTTACATGCGTACTAACATGAAGTGTCTGCACACTAATCATCTCGACTTTGAAGCAAGTCGCTGGTCTTGCTGATGTTTGCCGTCTGCTGACGTCTTGCGCCTGACCAGGGCAAAAGATTTGTAGAATCGACACACTCAAAGGCTTCTGGAAGATACCAAGTAACTTGCTTGCCGATAGCCTTCTCAAAAGCTAACTTTCATCAACCGTTCTTCTAGGAAATGTTCAAGGGGCGAAAGGTTTGTACCGCACAGAATCGGGATCCAATGTTTGTACCTCATGCACTTCAAGCCAGATTATGCACGACACGATAGTCAGGTGATGGTCCGTCTCCTGGCCACTCAAAGCCGCACACGGGTGAGGTGCTAGGGGGGTGCACATGCAGCTGCGGACAGGACTGCGTTGGACCAACGATTGGGTCTGAATGAGTCTTCAGGTAGTCAGCGTGGCTGAGCGACCCATCCACCAGAACCTGCACAAGTCGTCCGCCTGAAACGTTCGAAATCTCTCTTTCTACACCTCCCCAGCCTGATTTCTCGTGGGCAAGTCATCATGTCTGGCGTGGAAGCTGGCGCGACAATTGTTGGCCTCGTCGGCTTCGGACTCACGTCGCTCAAGGCATTCTACCAGTTCATCTCCAGCGTGAAAGATGGTCCTGAGAAAGTGCGGGATCTCGCGAACGACCTCAGAAGCCTCCAGGCTGCGTACGAGCGCATCCAAGCCCTCGGCGACCTCCCAGGCATCTTTGCGTCCAGTCCTTCGCTCCCGGATTTGCTCAAAGATTGTAACGAAAGTATCGGAAAGCTCCAGAAGAAGATCGGAAAGCTTCAAGTTCGACCAAATGACAAATTCCACGGCGTTGTATGGAAGCGGCTAAAGATGGCCTTCAACGATGATGATATCGCACAAGCTCTGGGTGTTCTCTCCGGTTACGTCGGAAAATTTACGCTGGAGATTGGCGTAATTGAGTTGTAAGAATATGCTGCTTTGAGGTCCATTCATTGATATTGATACTGACATTTTAAGGCGCCTCGTGCATCAAAACGGACGCCACATGTCCCAACTTGTAGCTGGCGGCGAGAGACACTTGACAATGGCGAAACAACAGCATTCGATGCTTGAAAAGATTGGAACAGACATGAACAGCTTCATTCCTCAAATCCAGCAGTTCGAAAATAGCATGAATACTGTGGCTGTCAAGATCACAAGCATGCAGTCTTTGTCCCCAGGACAGGCAACCGAAATTATCGCGCGGCTCGAAAAGCTCGAAAGTGGATTTGACAGCATGAGCCTACAGAACAAAACACCTGCAAACAAAATCGCGGTTGATGGCAATAGTTGGCCGGTTCCTCAAGAAGAGACGGAGAATCCGGCCATTCTAGCAAGCATTCAGAACCTGTGTGCTCTGGTCGATCGACAAGAACGTCACATTGAGTCTGATGAAGCGCAGGATGTAATTGAAGATGGCGACAACACATTTCAGGATCGCATTGCAAGCGTTCTCTTCAAGCCAAGGGGAAGCCATTCGCATTACGTGATCAAGGCCACAGTCCGGCAATTCCAAAGAATGCACGGATTCTATTCATTTGCCCCAACAGTGACTGTCAGCCGGATTAGGCCTAGATCTTCCAGAGTATTCCAGTGCGTTAGATTTGGGGATATGACGGGACTTTTACAACTTCTTGCCTCGGGAGAAGCGTCGCTTCAGGATCGAGACGACAAAGGGGCGTCTTTGCTACATGTGAGTGCTGCGCCAATATTTTGACAACAATTACTGACTGATGTGTCAAAAGTACGCATTTGAGGAGCCAGAGATGATTCAGTTTCTCACAGAACATGGTGCTGATCCTGACGATGTAGCAAGGTGCACCCACCTGCGGAACCTGATAGTGCCTTATAGTAATTGGTCACGAAAAATAGCGTATGTATTCAATCTCAATTTTTGTAACGTTAAAACTGTCCAGCTCATCACTTATACGCGGGAACTAGAACACCTCTGCATCTCTGCTCCGAGTCAGCAAATAACTCTTTTAAGACGTTACTTGAGGCTGGTGCAGATCCAACGATTGACATGCGATTAAACTTTGAAGGATCTTCCGAGTCCGCAGAGATATGGCATACCTTAGTCAATAACGATTTATATGTGAGTGCCTTAGTAATATCACGGCAATTGCCTGTAGGCTTTGGCGATGACTAAGTTCGCCTAGGATGCATTTGATGATCTGTTCCAGCAAGGAGGCCATTTCATGGACCTGCGGACAAACGACCAAGACATGTTGCATCATTGCTGTATGAATTCTAAAGTCCATTGGATTCAAACTCTTATCAAACACGGTGCAAATGTTGATGCACGAAACTCGAATGGGCAGACCAGTCTTCACTACCTGGTGTCCACGATAAGACGGATTGGTTGGTCCGCCGAGAGTGACCAAGCATCATTGGTTTGCCTCATCAACAGCGGTGCAGATATCCATTCTCGGGACAACGCCGGTCAATCTATCTGGGATGCTGCAATGAATAACCGCGAGGTAGGCAGTTATGCACGAGATATGTGGGACTTTGTCCTAGTGTACTGCGGGCTACATTTCTGAGATGGAAGCCTTCACCCGAGATAATCCTCGACACGCGGTGTACTGGGATTATCGGAACTACCTACGTGCAGATTTCGAGGAAATTTGGGAAGGATGGGAGCATTTGTGCTCTTACTATGGCGATGAGGAGTCAGGTCTGGATTGCGCGTCTTTCATATCAGCGACACCACCTCGAAGTATACGGCCACCTGCCTCCTACTCGACGTCAACAACTTCCTCCATGTGGATAAGGGATATACCGGATATCGATCAGACGCCGCCAAATCAGCAACAGGACTTAAGTGAGAATGAGTCATTTGCTGGCTTGCCAGAGGAAACAATCGATCGACTCACACAAGAATCAGATAGAGAAGAGCACGGCCGCATGGACAACAGTTGCTCCAAAGACTGTCGTCTTACCGAGGACCGCGTGGCGAGCTTGGAAGACTTTCACCTAGATGAGTCGGTCAAAACATGGCTCTCCAAGTCCAGCGTTTCCAGCGACATGTCTGATTCGTCCTCGGGCGCGTCGCTCCAACACTTGGGCAACATGGAAGTCGGCTTCTCGGAGGAAGTCTACGAGAATCCTTGGGCTGAAGGTTAGCGACCATAAATATCGGGAGTTGACGGCGAAACTCGATGCACCATCTCATGGGAACATGTGTTGATGAGGTTGCGATCAATGAATCTCAACTAGGTTGTTTGTTTGGTAACAGAGCTGTTATAGACATGACGGACATATGATACTCTATTCGTGTTTCGCAATATCGCAAGTCGCCATTGCCGCCGGGGTAAAAGTCGCCGTTCAGTTGATCAGCTGTGAAATCACGATTTGAACTTCTCAAGTCTTTGCAACTCCAAGCTTGCTCACGATAGCCCGCGGAACCCACGGCTTTAGCGGTCTCAGCCGCTGACCGGTCGATATTGAGGTCATTTGACAGGGAACAGAATACGACGCTAGGGGGTGGTGATCTCCCAATACGAGATAGCCCCGCCTATTTAGAAAGGCCCACAAATGGCCATCCCGCGCTCGCATTGTTCGGGTGCCCGGGAGATTAGCGTGAGGATCGAGTCCCGAGTTGACAGTGCAGAATACCTAAAAGCACGAGAATGGAAAGATGAATTGGTCTCTGCATCTTCACGTTCCAGTTCGGCAACGTTGAGGCGGCAGGGATCTTACCTGGAGGCATCTTCGAAGATGCGTCTCATCACTCGTTTTACCGCAGCAGCAGCATGCTGCCTGGCTCTGGTCACCTCTCAAGCAGTGCCGAAAACATACTTCGTCGAGATCTCCAAGGATGGAACAACCGATGGCTTGGGTGTGAGCCCCGAAACTCTCGTTGAAAGAGCTGCAGAACTTTCAGTACCATTGAAGGTACGCTTCGAATTCCAAGATAAGAGCGTCTTCTACGGCGCATCGGTTTCCCTCGATGACGATGCCGACGCCGAGAAACTGCGGGCTCTTCCGGGTGTCGAGAATGTGGTTCCGGTACAGCAAGTGGCGCACCCGTACCGGCTTCCTGAGAGCGGCTCCCTAATTGGAAGCGCAAACCCCGGATCTGTAGCATCCACCAATGGCGAGAGCAAATTGCAACCGAAATCTGTTTTGCCTCGAGCGTCTGATGTTGACTGGAACAGCCCGCATGTAATGACTGGCGTCGACCGCGTTCATGCGAAGGGGATTTTTGGAGAGGGCGTTCGCATCTCAGTTATTGACACCGGAATCGACTGGAAGCACCCTGCTCTGGGCGGTTGCTTCGGAAAGGGATGCAGGGTTGAGTTCGGCTCTGATCTTGTCGGCGACGGATATGGAGGAGACTCTGGGTACACCATGATCCCCGGACCTGATCCAAGACCGGGCTGCTTTGACGGTTTCCACGGTACTCACGTCGCTGGCATCATCGGCATGGACGTGTCCTCAAACTCTTCGATGTTTGCTGGCCTGGTGGGAGTTGCTCCCAAGGCTACGTTGGGGATGTACCGCGTTTTTGGCTGTTCCGGCTATACGTCAGACGACGCCATCGTTGCTGCGATGCAGAAGTCAGTTGAAGATGGTGCAGACGTCGTGAGCATCTCCATCGGTGGATTCGGCACCTGGTCTGGTTATCCTGGATCACCTCTTTCGGCCGCGGCTGCAGCCCTGAAGGCCAAGGGTATCGCTGTTATTGCCGCCGGCGGAAACTCAGGCACTATCGGAATGTTTTCCATCAACATCCCCGGAGGATCAGACGATGCTCTCGGCGTTGCGTCGGTGGAGAACTCCAAGTTCCCGACGTACCCGATCCAAGACTCCAACGGCGTCGGGTTTCGGTACGGAGCTCTTCACCCTTTCCCGGAAGCAGAGTATCCCGTTGCTTGGGCGGGACGAAACACCACAAGCTACAACTATGGCTGCTCGGCATCCGACTATCCTCCTGCTAGTAGCTTATCTGAGCCAATCTCCGACTACGTCCTGGTAGTGAAGAGAGGTTACTCTTGCTCGCCAACCCAGGTTCAACAACATGCCTCTGCTGCCAACTACACAAGAGTACTTACTTACCCAGACCCGACTGTGAAGGATATCTTCATCGAAGGCCACGCCGTTCCAACACCGTCTCTGACCGCCGATGGATACATCTATCCCATGGGTAGCACTATCGATGACACCCTGTCAAATGCTTCCAAGAGTCCCGGACCTTACAAGCTGCTCGTTTCGTCCCAGACACCCTTATTGGTGGACCAGCCTGGTGGAGGATCTTCTAACAACTTTAGCAGCGTCGGTACGTTTATCTTGCTATGAAGTGGCACTTGGAGCCCAACTGACTTCTCTGATGCTAGGACCGAACGCGGACTTCGCCTTCAAGCCTGAAATTGCTGCTCCGGGAGGCATGATCCTCGCAACTTTCCCTCTCATGGAGAACAGCGGCGGTTTCGGTATCATCAGCGGCACATCTATGGCGACCCCATACATCAGCGGCGTGTACGCATTGATCAAGTCTCAGCATCCTTCATTGTCGATAGACGAGATCTTCGAGTTGATGAAGACCACGGCGAAACAAGTCAAGAGGGCGAACGCCGATGTTGTTGCATCCACCGTTCAACAAGGAGCAGGCTTGATTCAGGCCTACGACGCCATTTTCTCTAAATCTGTCATCCAACCCGGGGAATTCAAGATGATCGATGTTCGAGAGGCTACATTCAGCATCGACAATCCATCGGAAAGTGATGTCACATACAGCTTCACGAACAACCCCGCCAGCGGGGCCGCGTCCTTCTCAGCTGGTGCTGGTCGGACGGCCGAGGTTGGATTCATCTCTGAGCCATTCTCAGCTGAAGTCAAGTTTGTTGGTGGGGATCGAGTCACCATTCCTGCAGGAGGAACTCAGAACGTGACCTTCCAGGTTACTTTACCAGCTGACATGGCCGCCAGTCTGATCCCAATCTTCTCTGGCTTCATCGGCGTCACTTCATCTCTCAATGAGAGCTTCACGATCCCCTACATGGGACCCGCCTACAACTACAGCAGTGCGCCAGTCGTCGGCCTGAAGCCCCTGACAGACGAGCAACGAGCCAACGCCTTGACCACAACCCGCGACCCCTTCTCTGCCCCCCAGGTCTTTGCAAACAGTGACAAGAAGGACCTCGGAAACTATCGCTCCTTCAACTTCCAATATCCGGACTATCCTGTGGCGTACTTCACCTCCCTCCAACCTCTGCGCAAGTTCCGTTTCGACATCGTCCGCGCCAGCACCAACTTTACCCCGACCTGGTACGGTTTCGATCCCGATTACAAACTTGACAACCTCACGGAGACAACTATGGTGGAGAATGGTACGGTGGCAGGGGTCCCCATCCTCGGCTCAAATCAAATCCAGGAAGGGTGGCTTCCGAGGACGAACTATCAGGCCACTTGGTCCTATAGCATTCTCGACATTACGGCGTCGAAGGGGCTGGGATTGAAGAAGGGATCTTATCGTATTCTTCTGAGATGGCTGAAGTTCTTCAAGGATGAGGAGGATCCCGCGTCCTGGGAGAGCTGGATGAGCGGTGTCGTTGATGTCTTAGAGGACACTTTCGAGCCGACTCCGCCTTAGATGATGGATCAAGGAGCACAAGTAATTAATAGTCATAACATTATCATTCAAGTATTGAAATCGCCATATTGAGTTGATGATGAATGATTCTTTCCAGCGAGGGCCTACATCTAGAGGAAATCAAGGCACGTTGATCCGACCAACCTAGGAGCTACACCAAGTTCCCGGAGTGATCAGCTGAAGGAGCCGCAAGCAAAAGACAGTCGAGATGTGGCTGAAATAAGCCGCCACAGACTGCGGCAGACGGACGTAAGCGGTCTTATGATGCTGAGCGCGCCTCGGCATATTCGCTTACGCCCGAAACGGCGGATGACATGTTTCCCTCTAGTCCCCAGGAGACGACTTCTTTCTTACCTGCCGAATATTACAAACGGCAGGACAAGTTTTCAATCATTTACTGGAATCTACACCAAATTTATTACGGCCGAGATAGAGTACCATCATCACTCATGGAGCGACAACCCCGTCGACGTCGGAGGCCCGCTCTTTCATGCCTGGAATGCCGTCGGCGCAAGATCAAGTGCGACCGCAACGATCCCTGCACGCACTGCGTCTCTTCCAAGAACCAATGCACCTACAAAACTTACAGAAATGATCCGGAGGCTCGGGGAACAGCCCCTGGGAGCGACGTGGGCCGCGCGATATCAAATTCGGCTTCACGCCCAACATCGCCTGCAGTTGCAGGACGGGCAGCGCCACCAAATCTCGGCCGATCGTTCCAAGATCTTGCGGACACCGCTTCCCCTCAGACCATCCGGGCGGATGAGAGACCTATCAGAACCTCAGATGCCGTGGGACCTCACAACAAATCCCCTCAGAATCATAGTTCTGAAACAGAGCCAGATCTGCAAGATCTACTGAGACGTTTGCAACGACTCGAGCGAGACTCTACAGGCCCGAATAACCTCGATTCGTCTGGACTGGCACGGAATTTACTGTCCAGTCATAGCGGGCCTCAAGACTCCCAAGTTGTTTTGAAGAAGTCGAGACTTTGGAGATGGAGCGACTGGATGGGAGAAGCTGAAGAGGTAAGGCAGTGTTACTCATTGATTCTAGTACTATGTTAATCTGACTTCATTACCAGTTTGACCCAGTGTTGACTTGGTTCACAGCATACACCGAGGCCAAGGACCCCACCAAAGAGTCACCTTTCCAAAATGTCGCAACCCAAGTCCTTGCTGTCGAAATCGACAGTTTGTATCAAAATTGCAAGGTTCTGGCAAAAAGGCTCAAGGTTTGCCGCCCTACCAGAAGTATTTCGAGCCCATCACCAAGCTTGATGCCCCCCTCTCGAGAAGTTGCCGACGCAATGGTCGATTCCTACCTCAACTCATTTGAGTCGGTGCATCGGATTTTACATGTACCTACTTTTTGGGCTGAGTATCACGAGTACTGGGATCATCCGGAAACCACAACTATGGATGTCCGCCTGAAAATATTGCTCGTCATCGGCATGGGTTCAAGCTTGTCGGAACATGGAGATGTCGCGCTCCGGCAAACGGCAACCCATTGGGTCTACGCCGCTCAAAGCTGGCTGTCTGGGCCTCTGGAGAAAGACAGACTTGGCATAACGGGTCTTCAAGTCCATTGTCTCACGCTGCTCGCGCGCCAAATATTCTCCGTCGGCGGGGATCTGATATGGATGTCAATGGGGTCGCTCATCCACAGAGCTATGCAGATTGGGCTGCACCGCGACCCCAAGCATTTGCCGAAAATGTCGTTTCTTCAGGCGGAGCTGCGAAGAAGACTGTGGGCAACCATTCTTGAGTTGGTTGTCCAGTCCTCTTTGGACTCGGCTATGCCTCCAAGACTATCATTTGATGAGTTCGATACAGAGGCGCCATCGAACATCAATGACGATGAGATGGATGAGTCAACCGATATAGTTGAGCCCCATCCGCGACATGTGTTCACAAACACCTCACTTCAACTGCTGCTGTTGGACAGCCTTCCGACCCGCTTGAAGATCCTTCAGTTACTGAACGATCTGCACTCGGAACTCTCCTACACAGATGCCCTTGCACTCAGCGACGAGATTGCGACGGCTTGTAGAGAAAACATGGCGTTTGGTAAACGATATGAGGCCCGGGAGATAACCACGTTCCATCGAAATCTCGTAGACTACTTGGTACGGCGCTTCATGTTACCTCTTCACTGTCCTTTCGCCAACAAAGCGCGGTCGAACCCACTATTCCACTACTCGATCAGAGCCAGTCTGGACGCTTCCATGGCAATTATTTCTCCGGAACCTGACGAGAAGTTCTCCCGACTGATGGCGGTGTCTGGTGGTCTCGTCAGAGAAGGATTTAGGTATGCCATAGCGACTATTAGTCTGGAGTTTCTTGCTGTGGCGAAGTCGCAGCAGTTGGATGGGACCACCCATCGGGACGATCGGTACAGGGCGCTCCTCAAGAGTTCGGTCAAAGACTTGATTGAGATGTCCGCCGAGAGAATCCGACAAGGAGATACTAATATCAAAGGCCACATGTTTCTCAGCATGATTGTAGCTCAGGTCGAGGCGATGGAGGAGGGTCACTCTGGGGAACAGATGATCGCGCAGTCTGCAAAGAACAGCCTTGAATTCTGCAATTCGATACTTCTGAGAAGGCTAGAAAACGTCCCATCCCCATGGAACACTGATACATCCACGATGGCAGCGGATCGTGAGGGACAGGAAGCGTTCGCGATAGACTGGGAGTTTGACTTCTTTTTACCAGATACAGAATTTGCTGCTTCTTAGAAAGAATTTGAAACTACAAATCTTTTTAGGCAAATATTTGGCAAAAAGCCTCGAGAATATCCTTGTATTACCAGTAACTTCATCAGCTGCATTTTGCTTGTGACGATGGGCAAGCTGGTACGGAGCTGAAAGATTGAGTCGCCTGCTTTAGTTTGCCATCTTAATGGGTCACACAGGGACAGTTGCCGCTAAGATTCTCCTTCTTCATTAGCTCGAACTTGACGCTAATTATCTATGGCTGCCTGGTGCGTACGGTCCTAGACGGCATCAGATGGCCTTGAGCGGAGATATCTCCGTCCAGGCGGGCATAACCAACAACACTGTCACGGCAGCATTCACAATCCCGGAGTTTTATTTAAACACGCATCGAAGATCACTTATCTAGCATCGAGTATCCCTCTCACACATTGTATTCCGATCAAAACCACTTCGCATTACGTCACATTTTCACCTTTCAACCATTCCACAGGGACCACTACCAAACTACCAACTATGGCACCTATGAGAATTCTCATCAGCGGCGGCGGAATCGCCGGGACCTCTTTGGCATTCTGGCTTTCCAAGCTTGGCCACGACATCACAGTGGTCGAGTGGTTCCCTACTTTGCGGGCAACCGGTCTTCAGCTGGACCTCCGCGGCCACGGTATCGAAGTCATGAAACGGATGGGTCTCGAACAGGCCTTCCGCGCCAAGTCAGCTCCCGAGCAGGGCCTGCAGGTAGTTGACAGCTCCGGACGTCGCCGCGCGCACTTCCCAGCCAACACGTCCGGCAAGGGACTTCAAAGCTTCACGACCGAATACGAGATCATGAGAGGCGATCTCTGTCGCATCATCTACGACGCCACCAAGAACCGAGCCAAGTACATCTTTGGCACGTCCGTTGAGAAATTCGAGCAGATGGGCGACGGAGTAGAAGTGCTTTTCAGCAACGGGAAGACGGACAACTTCGACCTTTTGGTAGGTGCCGATGGGCAAGGCTCTCGTACCCGCAAGATGATGTTGGGAGCGAAGCAGACAGATGGCTTCGAACCGCTTGGGGGTTCCTACGCTGGGTACTTCACGGTTTCTAAGCCGATTCAAGAGGGGGAGGGATACAATGCCACGGCTTACATCGGCACCAAAAACCGTACCATCATGACCCGAAGACATAGTCCCGACCAGACCCAGATCTATCTCATGTGCAGAACTGACTCGGAGGAGATCAAGAATGCTCAGCGGGAGGGAGTTGAGAAGCAAAAGGAAGCAATAGCAAACGTCTTTGAAGGTGCCGGATGGGAGACAGAAGACATCCTTGAGAGAATGATGAAGTCGACCGACTTTTATTGCGAACATATCGGCCTCGTCAAGATGAATGGTTGGTCGAAGGGCAACGTTACTCTTGTTGGAGACGCAGCATACTGCCCTTCAGCTATGACTGGGATGGGCACGACGTCGGCTGTTGTTGGCGCGTACGTCTTGGCCCGGGAGGTCGGCAAATATTGCGGCAATGACGGCTCCGAGGACGGTCTCGGGAAGGCTCTCGGTGCCTATGAACAGAAGTTTCGGCCTTTCATGGACCAGGTACAGCATGGTATCTCAGGCGATGCTTTCATCTGGAAGATTTGGCCTACGACACCATTCGGGATCGCTATTCTGAATCTCCTTCTAGGGCTGGTCTCATTGCTGAGACTTAATGTGCTTGGCGAGTGGGTACTGAAGGAGGATGTGAAGTGGGAACTGCCAGAGTATGAAGGGATGGGTTCGATGCGTCCTTAGATACATACATTGGCTTGGCAAATTTGACTCCCAGCACTATAGAAACAGGCATTCACTTCATTTGAGTTAGGGATTGTGTAGAAGAAGAATTCAGATATTGTCGCAGGAAGTGTTGTAAATCATTAAGCAGACCCGTTTTGTAGCAAGCGATGAACTTGGTTTAATAAGGTAGATACGAATGTGGTACCTGGCCACGCGAAAGTATGTACGTAGAATATGATGCCGTCATCTGGACACGTCCGCAAACATCTAGTTGTTGAAGGTGTGCGAATGGATGTTGATGGTGGTAACCTTGAAGGTCTTGCTGTCGGAGGTCGTAAGGCCAGTAGAGTCAGCCTCGTTAAGACCAAGGGTGCCCTTGAAGGTGGTGTCGGCGGCGTTCAGAATGATCGTCGTGTCGGTGTACTCTGTCAAGATTGTTAGAGGAGTTCTCCCTGAAAATTTGAATATTCTGTTGATGGAAAACTTACTGTGAGCAACAACAGTGCCGACGCAAGCATCATCTTGACATTCAACGGCAGTACCCCATCCCTGAGCCTGGCCGGAGCCTTTGGTGTTGTTAGCATTCGCGGGACGGATAGTCAGATGGACGGAACTTACTGGTTGAGAGCGTGGACACAACCTTGCCGTTGAGAGAGACGGTCTGGTCGTACTTTCCGGTGCTGTCGTTGTACTTGTCTGTTTCATACCACGTTAGAGGATGCGGGTAGCTTTGGACACTAAAGAAGGACTTACAGTGCATGGTAAGCTTGTCACCGGCTGAGGCGGGGACCTGCTTGCCGCCAAGCTGCTCTCCTATCGCAAGAATCAGTGTCCCAATCCCATTCTCGGCCTCTATGAGCCTACCTTGAAGAGTGCTAGCCCAGGTGCACCATTGACCGGCCTCGGCACCGCAGTTGGCGGCGGGGTCGCTGAAAGAGACGGCCAGGGCCTGGATCAAATCGCCACCGCTGGTACCCATACCGGGCCACAGAGCAAGACGGTCCTTCTGGGGGCTGGGAACAGGAGGGAGAACGAGAGTGGTGTTGGCCTCCCGGTACCAGCTCTGGGTCGGGCCGAGAAAAAAGGCCGGGCCGAAGCCGACCTTGTCCTGAGCGCTCACGACATTGGCGCCGGCAGCGGCGAGAAGAGCGGCGGCAGTGGAGGTGCGCATGTTGATTATTGCTGGAATTTATGTGACAGGGATAACGATAAAGACACAACCAAAAGAGCAGAATCTGGGGAAAAGAAGGATGGCAAGAGGGTATCTAGCGGCTTGGTAATGGAACAATTCAGATGCAAAGGGCTTCGATTGAGCTTGGCAACGATCTCGGCCTTTATACGATAGATACCAAGTTGTTGATTCGGGGGGTTCTAGATCATTTCGATTCTGGATGATCGGCAACGATCCCCGTACAGGGCCACAGCGATCCTACCTTCTCCTCACCAATTTGAATCCCACCTTATGGTTATGACCATGAAACGATCCAGTGGCGGACAAATAATTTCCGCTTCAAAGGACAAACAACGTCGCGCCAGGCTCCACACAATCTGGTTGAAGGAAGAATTAAGAACACAGGAGCTGCCCTTTCCAGCTAACTGGGATCCCGTCCGCAAGGGTCTTGCTAGTTGCTGACCATTAGCGAGCCATCGTACACAGGCGGCCTCAAGCCGGTTGGAGGACACAAAAGCCGCAGCTCACTGAGGCCGAGAACGGCAACAATGACATGATGGCTCCGTACCGAATTCCTGTTCAGGAATGAGTCCAATCCAACGCGGATACGAGAATTCGAGAGAGTGCCAAAGGGTTGGGTATCGCGACATTGAAAGTGGAGTTTGGTGCATGTTGAACCGTTTCACGGTTGCCCGCCTTGGCCCGAATCGACATCGGCGGGCCCTCCCTGTCCGGGCCTATGATAGAGGAATGGAGCACCGGAGCCGCATCTAGATTGATATCCCCACCAAGACAATTCAAACCCGTCGCTTAGAGCTTGTTCGGCATCTAAGAGCCGCTTAAGCTGGGTTCTCATAGCCCTACAAAAAGCGGAAGTTCATTCCATCTGTCATTAGGGGGGGCATCAGGGCGAGACTTGCCAATGAAGCGGAGCTGAGGCAATCTTGACTTCAGGCAGCTTACCTAGTAGTAAAACGGTCTTCAACAAGAACACAGTGAGGGGAGCTCTGGCATGATTTCAGGCATTCATGACTCGATTGATTAAACAATAATGATTCTTCAACTACGATTTGGTGATACCGAGATTACTACGGTTAAAAGGTTCCGACCCGGTGGAGCGACCTACCTCAACTGTCAACAAGTTCAGGAAGACTTTGGTCTTCCAAAGCTCAAGCTCCCAGACTGAGAGTCTAGTGGTCCTTTTGGGAATCCTTGATCCGTCTTGGTTGGGATGCCAACATCGCGCTTGAACCGCCGCAACCATTCTAGGTTGTCTGCCGATGTTTGATTCCAGGGATCACCACTAAAAGAGCTTAGCAAGAGCCTTAAAAGAGCCATTTCCCGAGGGGTTTCGTATAACTCACTCTTCAAAGACGATGAAGCGAGCTTGATGCTGTAGCTCCTGATCTGTAGGAATGTGACAATTGGGGTTGTTCGGCGACATGGTCGCTGCAACCCAGCGTCGAAGCTCGAGGGCTAGCCACCGGTTGAAGTTGGCGTCATTGAAGAAGGCGTAGTTAGCCTTTACTCTAGACAAAGCTGGCGGAAGTTCCAAGTCCATCCTGTCTTCCTTCATACCCGGGCTGACTCGTCCCTCCCATGGTGCATTGGCGTTGACACCAGAAGGAGACGGCACGGCATCTGGCGACGGCACCAGAGATACAGATGCGTGGGTATCAATGCCCAGTGTCAGAGCCGCCGAATCAATATCACTAGGAAATGTGGAATCGAGATCTCCCAGTTGAGATAGGAATGAGCTGCTTTCTTCATTCAGCAGGTCGTTGAAGCGCCCATCGTGAGTACTGAGCCCGATGTGGTGGGTGGTGTTTTGCAGTAGTGGTTCATTGAAAGACCCCCTTTGATCCCCAAGAGTTGCTGATTGCAATTGTTGAATCGGAGACTTGGTTGAGCTTTCGGTGGGAGGAAGTCTTTTTCTAGCCCTAAACCCCGTGAGCCAGTCCGTCGATGAGCCGATCAGGTTAATGAGCCAGTTGGCAACGAAGTCAGATGGCGAAACTCCACATTCCTTGCCCATACCCAGCACAATCTTGGAGGCTTCGTTCTGCAACTCCAGATCAGTAACGATACCTAGGCCAAATACGCTTCGGGCATCAACAAAGCTTTGGAGTTCCGTCTCGCAAGGACAATCCTCGAAAAGGCTACGTTTGCCTTTGATCTGGACGCTGTTAGCGGCAATGAGACTTGAGTTGCAAAATAGATGGGCACTTACTTGAAGAACGGCCATCATGCTTTCGGCGACAGATCTGATGGGTCCGAATCGAGCCTTCCGAGTAATTTCGTCTGACGATGTGATCAAGTCCCGCACCCACGACGCATGCAAAGCGCCAATATCGTACTCCAGGGACGACGATATCTCCGAGGCAAAGATGATACGGCAGGCTTCCAGTTGTATTTCCTTGTTGTCAGGCATGTTTCCTGTCTTGTCGTAGAACATTCGCAAGAAGTGGTTGAGCTCAAGAGTGAGTAGCCCGAACGCGTTTCTAGGAGACTCTGGAGGGGTTCCGCTGGCCTGATAGGGAAATGGCGAAAAGCGCTCATACTCGATAAGGTCTGCCAAGTCAGCAACAGTTCTTTCAAATGTTCAGTCGTAGGAAACTTACATGGAGGCACCGAGTTTTCAACCATATCCAACACAGCTTCCTCGAAACCCCAGTCACCCTTCCAGTTGGCCATATCCTGCCCCATCTTGAAGTGGTCTGCCAAGTGGTCTGCTCTGAAAGACCAAGTATCCAGAAGTGCACCGCAAAAGCCACAGCGAGACCTGATGTCAGGGACAGCGACCCTCCAAAGCTTGGCAGACCAGTCAAGCAGGCCAGCATTATGGACCAGGCGTAGGTGCTGCTTCAAGTGATCCTTTCGGTTGAACGTGCGTTCCTGGCAGGCGGATGGGTTGTGGTTGTTGATGTGTTCTTGGCTCGGCTCAATCTCGCCACAAAAGACACAGCAGACCTGGCCCGTATCTGGGTTGACAGTTTTCGGTCCACCCGGCGAGCACACCCATTTCTCGAGAGGCATGTGAAGAGACTTTTCGTGCCGCTGCCAATCGTGCTTAGTCCTGAATGTCTCGGTACAAAAGGTACACTGATACTGGTTTCGGGGAAAAGCAAGTGACGTTCGCTTCGCTCGCCTTCGCTGTCGCACACGGCCTCGAGGCGCTGGACGAGGAACGGGTACGGAGTTCTTGGACTGGTTGGAGTACGCAGAGGCGAATGAGCCTCCGCTAGACGTTCCTACGCTGCTTGCGGAAGATCGATGCGATCTTGGTGGCTCGTCGTCAGTGTAGCTGGCGTTGTAACTCTCGTCTACATCTTAGGTCTGAATCAGCCACTATGACTCTTGATATAACAGGAAAGAATGATGGCAATCTTTAAGCATGTACCGTCTTACCTGAAGATTCTGCGTGGCTGAAGGCAACGGCTCGCGCGATGGCAGTCACCGTCGCTGGCTCATGTTCCGGAGGAGAGTCAACCCAACGCTCTAGAGGGTTCAGACTCTGGTAACGGGGGCTCATTCTTGGTGCCGGCGTTCCTGGCCTTCTGGGCACATCGATTGGTCTGGTCGAGCTTCCAGAGTATGGCGAAATGGATCGCTGGCGGCTTTGCACCTTGCCTCGACGTCGGGCATTGATGAGCCAATTGGTGATCTGAATCTTGCTGAGGCCCGTTTGGTGCTGAAGAATCTTCTTCTCGTCGTCGTTTGGGTACGGATGATGTGTATGAGAAGAGAGCCACTGCCTTAAGATCCTGGTTGAGTCTCGAGAGAATCTTGTGCCAATCTTCGGTGGGGGCGGTGTAGAAGTGTTCGGGATCGTGACCTGGTCAAAAGCGCCACTCGATCTCTTGGAAGCCTCCGGCGTGGGAGGTGCTTGCACGCCGGTCAATGCGGGACTGCTGCCATCAATGAGGTTACTGATTCCTTCTCCAGAAGCACCTGGTAATACGGCTTCTGTGAAGCTGCACTCGCACCCAAGCGACGCGCATGGTACACAGCGACCTTGGGACTCACGTTCTTGTGCTGTCTGACACTGATAGCCTCAGGTGATACAGTTGGAGCAGGATGCCAAAGGAGTGATCCACCCGCTTTCCAGTCCGTCACCAATGTAATCCAGGGCTCCCTCAAAGTCGAATGGAGAGTTCGCGCCGCTGAAGGGCTCAAAAGATGTGAACTGGAGGGCATCATCGCAGGAAGAGATGTCACCCAGAGAAAGATTGGGCCGAGATTCCTGGCCGGATGAGGTCAACTGAGAAATGACATACTGCCCCCCAGCTGCCGATGACGTTTTATCGATGAACTGGTCCATCTCTCGGCCGTTGCTCTGAATCTGCCACCACTCCACTGGCTGCGGCGCTGCGAAGGTCGCTGCGAAGATAAGACACAGCCCCTGTCGATAACCTTGAACGTCGGATATTGATACTGATAGCGGGCGAATTTCGACGTAAGGTAGGGCGTAAGGCGTGCTGCCCCGGAATAGTGGCACGACGTTGCCGAAAGATGTTTTGCACAAGTGAAAGAGGGAGGAGGCCGGGGGCCAAAAGTCAATCGGCCGCTTCATGCATTGACTCGACGCGGTGACCTAGAGACACAACGGGCCCACCAAAGCGCTCTTCATGATTGGATGATACCTCAATGTGTCAAGTGCGCCTTACACTAGAACCGCGTCGATTGGCTCCATCCTCCAAGCTTGTTAGTCAGTAGAACTTCAAGTCCGAAGCCGGCCGTAACCAAAGGCGTTACATGGCACTACCTTGAGGTCTCGATATCAACGATGGCTCGCCCGTTGCCTGGTAATTAATTTTGTTTTATTACCATGAGTGCATATGATAGAATATGAATGAATATGAATCTGTTGAAACTCGACTCAGCATTGAGAGTCGAGATTCTCTCAGGCGTTAACTCCATGTCAGTAGAAACAACTAGACTGGTCGTAACACTCATCGTGCTCAGAATCCATGCCTCTCAATCAGTACATCTTAGCCAAAGAAAAATCTTCTAATGGGGGTTTCAGAAATTTGCCAGCTCAACAAGTGGACATTAACGACAAATTCTGTGCGTCTAATGTGTCATATAATAATCCCCGGTTTTTGGCAAGAGCACACCTCGTCAATTGTCGGGCGCACCTGACAGGATGAGGGTCCTTCCTAATCCGGCAGCGCCATCACAAAATTCGAAGCGAACATGGCGAATGCTGCAGATGGGGACAAAACCTGGATAATGAAAACCGGCAGCTATTGCGACATCAATCCCGTTGAGTTTTCGCACATCCAAAACTTATCTATCTCTTTTGACCGGTGATCTGAAGAGCACTTTCGAATATTCAAGTCATGGAAACAGCAGATTCCCTTCATCGAGCCCCTGCAACTATGACTACGACAGTCAAGCCCGATTGCGAAAACCAGATTCATGATGAAGCCAATCACAAATCATCGAAAGAAGAATTGGAGGTTTCCCGTTGGATTTGTGTTGTTGGTTCATCGCTTTTTCTCGCCTCGTCCTTCGGTAAATAAACCTTCCGCCAACTTATCACCATCCATAATTACTCATAATTGATTCTACTAGGCTTCTCGCAGTCCATAGGAACTCTCCAGTCATATTTGCAGCTCAACCAGTTGAAAGACTATTCTGCAAGGGATATAGGCTGGATCACTGGGCTCGACACTGCTCTTGCTTTGCTTTTGGGTCTTCAAGTCGGACCTCTAATGGACATTTACGGTCCCAAACTCTTGGCCCCCGTCGCGATAGCACTCACAGTGTCCAAGTTCTTCTTCTTAGCCGAGTGCAAAGAGTACTGGCAATTTCTGCTTTGTCTCGGTATACTCAGTGGAATAGGCTCCGCTGTATCCTCATCATTGGCAATATCTTCGATTGGCAAGTTATTTTCTCGACGGCGTGGCTTGGCGATGGGTGCAGGCTTGGCGGGTTCATCCTTTGGCGGTGTCATATTTCCTCTGATTCTTCGTCGAACTCTGCCAGATATAGGTTGGACCTGGAGCTCCCGAATGCTTGGTTTCATCATCCTTGGTTTCATGCTCGTTGGGTCAATGTGCCTTCTGCCGTTCTCACGCCTGGCTACACCTTTGGCAAAACCCGCCGAAAAGAAGTCCGCAGCTATCAGCTTTGTTGCTTTCAGATCGGCCCCGTTTCTGTTCATAACAATCGGGCTCTTCTTGTTTGAGATCTCAATCATAGGGATTGGCGTGCTCCTCCCTACATTCGCAGTTGAGGCCGGCTTCCCGTCCAGCTCGGGGTTCACCCTTGTAGCCACTCTAAACGGATGCTCTTGCTTAGGTCGTCTTCTCCCCGGATTCGCCGGAGATCATGTTGGTCATTTCGATGTCATTCTGTTCATGGTCACGCTCACTTCCGTCTTCACTGCGGTTCTGTTTGTTCCTTTCGGCACTAAGTCTGTGGGTGTTCTGTATGCTTTTGCCGGGCTGTGGGGATTTGGATCAGGGTCCTTTCTCTCTATCACACCAGGTTAGCGTCTTACTAACAACTCATCCCGTTTCTGAGCTGACAGTATTTTAGTTTGTGTTGGGAAAACATGCGACCCCAAGGATTACGGAAGATATTATGGTGAGTGCTTCACGATGTTCTCGGCATGTTTGCTTTTCTACAAGTCGTCAACCAGTTATACTAACATCGGCCTTTCAAGGGACTTGCACCTTCGTCGTTGCTTTTGGTGCGCTGGGTTCTTTGCCCGCTGGCGGCGCTTTGTTGGAACAGGTGGGACCATTGGTGGCGGCCGCACTTTACCTTGGTACCGTGGTGCTGGGCGGTGCTTGCTTCTACGTGGCGCGCTCACTGTTGATTAAGAAGTGGGTTGTGTTCAGGTCAAACATCTGAAGTGAATGCTAGCTGTCTGCGTACGTTTCATTACGTCGTAAATTTCTCGCTGCTCAACCTGGGTATACCTGCTTCAAATCTCTATAGACATTTGAAATCTCAATGATACTCGTAATGGTATCCCTACGCCAAGTCGCCGGGTCCGGGCCACGTGCGATCTCGAGACTGCGGCTTGTCGTATCCATCATATTCGACGAGCGACTATTGCCTGCTTCCAAGTCCGATCGCTCACCATGCGAGGTGCTACCCTCCCCGGCCACTTGCTCCGCTCCTACTGCCAGTCTCTCTCGGCTGTCCTTCCCGACCACCGTGACCTCGGTACGACTACCACCAGTTGCGTTCGTTATGTTCGTAATGTTCGTAATATGTGTGAAGCCCATCTGCGTTAAACTGTACGGGTCCGGCTTCTTGTTTTGATTCGACATCCCGCTACTCAGTTCATTCCCTTCGGACCCTTGGCTAGACTTTGGCGTCCACCGTATCCTCGTCTGTTGCCAGAATCTCTTCTTGAAGATCGGGACGACCATAGGTGCTTGACCAACGAAGATGGCCACGAAGTCCTCTCGGATTGACCACATAGCGCCAGGCCCGAACTGTCCGGTAGGCTGTTAAGAGAGTATTGTTAGATCATGATGGATGGTAAAGCAAGTTGCGTGGGACTTACGTGAAAGATGAGAATTACACGGATAATGGCAGCAGTCATGACGAAAACTCCGAGGCTGAACAAGAAATATACGCCGAGTCTACGCCATATCGAAGCACGAACGAGACTAATTACCTGCAAAACATCTCAGCACTTACATAAGACCAATACTGGTTTCGTTGCCCTTACTGGTATGGGAATGAGGATAATACACATGTCAGTCGTTAAGTTGAAAGCGAGGATGCTGTAAAAGTAGACCTTGTTCTGCGGGACGCAGTATTCTAGGCGTTTGGTTAGCTATACTTATCTGTTGCCTGGACTCAATCTGACATACCTCCAGGGTCTGGTCGTATTTGCCACATCAGAGTTATTGGTCGGCAGGTCAGGAAGATGATCAGCACCATCGCGATGGCAGTCGCTCCGACCAGGCCCATGACGGGGAAGATGAACTTTTCTACCCACTGCCCTTCGACAAGCCGTCGGTAGAAGAATAACACTGCAGTAGAGATGTCAGTTAATACTGATAGCGGAATAGAGGATGCCGTGTCTCGTACTGTTGAATTTCAGGGTCCATACGATCGTGGCGTAGCAACACATCCCCACCACGAAGTTCTTCGATCCATATTCCCATAGGTAGCTAGCGGTTGCAAAGCATCAGCGTCTGCGGCTCTCCGACAATTAACACGAACAAAAGTACTGGTATACGCACAATTCGGATTCCGGCATCATCTCTCGCTGCTCGGGTGTTAAGAGTGAAGTATGTCTTCCTTGGGCGACCAACACGAACATAGTCGCCATAGTTGATACCGTCGTGTACACAGCCTAAAATTTGACCCGTCAATCCCCAGTCGTACTGACCGCCACGATATGCTCTTACCCAGGCAAAGAAGACGAGGTAGTCGTCCGGTCGGAACCCCGAGACTCCAACCATTTTCGTGCGACAGAAAACCCTCAGCGCAATCATCGTAGTCGCAATGGCGTAGAGTGACCAGATTTCGGCGATGCTTGGATTTATCTCCATGACGGATCGACGTTGCGAGCACGACGCTCTGTTTTAGTCATCGAAGAGTTGTCATCGAATTCACAGTCGTGATGTGATGGTGGTTAGCTAGGCAACCTAGAAGAACGCGAGAAGAAAAAGTTGGGAGCATGCTCTTTGAATATGCGGAGGCATCATGGTTTGAAACGTTATTTGCTGCCCTGCCGGCCGAATGCTTGTCGGGTTTTGAGGGGAGGGTATAACAGTAAACTTCGCGGGTTGTGACACCGCCCGAGGTCTACGTATCCGGCTGCTTCAATTGAGCAGAAATTCTGCGATTCGTATTTGATCCGCAACGACGGTAACAAGGACTTGAACAGCAGTGACTGCCGCGGTTGCTTTCACATCGCGTGGCAACTTGGCCTGACCATGCCGATCACTACCTGAGCTCTCTTATCGCGGCACGTTATAGAGTGTTCCAAACTCCGAGGGGCCCGTATTGACAAGGCCTGTACATCGAGAAATGCATGGTTTCGTGGTAAAGCGATGAAACGGGCGGTTGAGTGCCCGATCTAGTGTATTGCAAGTGTACCAGCGACTTGTACGATGATCGGCGAAATACCCCCAAGATCATCGAGTTCCAGAAGCTTGGTTCATATCCTTCATCTCATGGGTCACGCAACGATTGGAGTGAGTGAAAGCTCGGCAGGGTAGCGGCCGAGCTCACCAGCAACTTCGGCATCACACCTGTCACCACCACGGACCACGTGTGAGAAGGTTGAAGGTTCCCGTTAGTTGGTATATGGTTCAAATCTTGCCTGCTTTCGTCCCAGTCGCTGGTTCGACGAGCGTTCAGCTACTTTCCCCACTTTATGCCTACTCAAATTTGTCCCATCTATCATAGAGCTAGGAAAGTGAACGAAGCGAATCCGACCAGCTTAGAGCTACCCCATTTGCGCATGTGAGGAAGTTTCCTGTGCAAGATACGAACCTTAACTTTCCCAAGACTGTGAAGATACCGTAGACTAGAATGCTCGAGTCATTAGTGTGCAGAGACTGTTACACTGCGTGCGCACATATTGATGTTCATCCAAAAGCACCAACAGGGACTTCTACGACGTTCGCACATGTCTTTGATGGTCCTCCCCAGAAGTAAACTCCGCCTCCAGGGAGTATCAGACTCTTCTGAACCTTAATCGTCCAAACTCTATCTCCAGGCGGAGGAAGTTTCGTTGGGGTCCCTTGCGCAACGTCTACATTTCAGTGAATCAACCAATGACCGTCGGGCCATTCCGGCGGATGGCTCACGTCCGTCCACACAGAACGCACCAAGCTTTGAAGCCTGAACTTTGTTTTTATGAGACCAGGCTGGACCCTGACCTAAATCCTGGGGATGGGGTGATGTAGAGGTGGGACTACGGGGAAGTCCCTCATTCCGCCGAACCTCAACTCCAAGCGTTTTTACGACCAGAGCGCACAAACCATTGACGTGAAGAAATCGTAGGACTTGCGCATGACACTTCTAGAACTTGGAGATCTTATCACGAATCACCACCTTGGAAGATCAAGAATGTATGGTGTCAAAATCCCTGGTGCCGTGGTACGTGGGATTGTTGCCCGGTATTGACTGAAAGAGGAGGAAAGGGTTGGCATTGCAGCTACAACAAGTCCAATACATCCAAACTAAACTTCAAAGGCCTAACTGTTCCAGCGACGTGTTCAGTCTACGTACAAGCACGAGTGCAATTATGAACTTCCAAAGATCGATCCATTTGACGATGCACCCGTTTTGCTTGGGCGAGATACCAATTGCTGGTGTCTACGAGTGAGCCCCCTATTCACTCTCTAACTCACGGGAACACATGGCAATCCGATAACCGCTCAGGGTTGCAAGATAACCTCCTAGATGAAAGCTTGGGTACTATGGAACGCATTCCGAGATCTTCCCGAGATAGGTACGTTGGGCCGTTTACCGGCCTAGCCCTGCCACTTCGTGCGTCTTTCCATGCTGCCACATTCGATACGGTTAAGGCTGGTGAATGCATCGTATCTGCGTTAATAGTCTCGGACTCTTCACGAAATATCTCAATCACGGCTGAAACATTGACATGACATGGTTTTCCTTCATCTAGTGATTATTCCGTCCACTCTTCAGAATGGGCCTCGGGAGCCTGTTTGAGAGATTTCACCAACGATAATCCCAGCCAGTCTGGCAATAATTGTTTGTTCTAGAATCATTCAGCGAAGTTCTGGAAGATATGCCCCTCATTTACACGCCAGACCCTTTTGAAGCTTCATATTCTCTGGAAAGATGGACTGAGTCGAACCATGGGATACAATGCCAGCACTGACGTCCACATCATCGAAGGCGCTTTCGTCTTCTCTCAAGATGCTGAAACAGCTCAGGCACGACAACAAGGCCGGCAGATTATGTCTTTTACTGTACGCTCGATGTTGGCTACCGGAAACTCAGCCTAATTGAATGGTAACATCCATGTCCTGTCGGTATTTTGCTCATATTCAAGATCACAATTTCTACGGTTACAAGACCAGTGACCGAAGAGGCCTTCATGTTTTGTGAGTTCGCACGAGGCCGAAGGTTTATCACCTATTAATCTGCCACCTAAAGCTGCTACATGTAATAACCAAATAAGTAAGGAAAAGCAGAAGCAGTCCGATTTGTGAATCAGGGTTCAGGACTCACGGCGGAAGCATTGCCACTTTTCTTGCGACACAAATGAGGCTTCACATGAGGGTTTTATCTAACTTCAATACTAGTGCACTTGCTGACGCTGTCTATTAAAAGGATCATTGGGTGCTGAAATGATTTATTTGGGCAAGCACGAGTGCCCACAACCTGACATTGTTCGAGTATCGCCGTAGTATTTGCTTACTTCTCCTGAGAGGTTTGTATGAATTATCAACAACTCGAGCTATAAGGACGGGAGGCAGTTGAAACTCTGAGCTGGCAAGACCAACCTTTTTCCGCATTTCGTGAAATAAAGATTGGAATACTACGAGACTGCTTGACACTGCCGCATCTTCCAGTTCCTGCGCGGCTATATATCGTTTGTGGTAAGTACACCTTGAGTTACCTATATTTTCTTCAAACATAATGACGCTAGATGCAACAATGATAATAACAGAGTCCACGGCAACTACGACGGCAGTGAGGCAGAGTATACATGAGCCCATCGGGAAGGTAGTGGCTCTAGCATAGGACGTACAGAGTGACGAGTCTCTTCAGTGTTACGACCCGTAAACAAGAATAACAGCTGGACGACCCACTTGGGCGTCGGGCGGCTATGACAGGACATTTGTACTATAGGATCATAGGAATATTAGGGACTCACTTGGAAACGGAAGAACTATAGTGTAAGTTATATGACGATAAGATAAGGAACAATTAGTAGAGCGTAGAAGGAAACACTTAGTGATTAGTTAGTTATACTAACTGATTACAATCACCTTATATACCTAAGTGATTACCTAGGAATAGATAAAAGATACTGTTTAGGACTTATATATAGTATAACCCTGAGTCTAGCTTATAGTCAGACTTCTATAGCTCTTTAGTAATTAACTTTATATTTATCTTTAGATACTCTTAGCTTACTTTTACTATAAATATTTATTAAGTTTAAGATTAATTACTTTAGCCTCTAACTACTAATCTATAATATAAGCCTATAATTTATAACCTAAACTATAACCTTAGTATACTGTTCTATATATTAATCTCTAGCTCCTATTAGCAGACCTTACTATTAGATAGCTAACTATAATACTTTACTTGCTCTTAATCAGTAAGTTAACTATTAATACTTACTAAATAGTATAGATAAGATATCTTCCTATACTTCTATTAAGTTACTTACTCTAGGCTCTTCTACTAAATAAGTAACCTATAACCTAGCTTAGGAACTTAGTAACTATAAAATAAAAGAAGACTTAGAAGAAGATAATAATAATAAGGAATTTAAACGATAGCTAGCAAAAGCTAATAGTAATATTAAGCAGATATAGAGTATATTTAATAAAAGCGCTTAGGCTATTAATAAACTCTAGGAAGCTTTCTAGCAAGTTACTTAATAGGTAGCTAAGCTTAAAAGTGAGAACTAAACCCTTAAAGCTACTACTAATATTATTACTACACCTTTCTATAGGGGATAATAGAAACTTAAGCTTAGCGTACCTATTATTTATAATAGAACCTCTAGAACCTTTAAAGGATTTCTAATCTAGGTTAAGAACTATTAGAACTTCTACTATAGAGATTTCACTAATGAAACTAAGAAAGTAGTATGTATAGCTACCTATTTTAGAGGAAAAGCCCTCTAATAGTTTAAACTAATCTAGGAAGAGTACCTAAAATACAAAACCTTTAACGAATATACTATAGAAACCTATAATATCTATACTAATTTCTAAGGATTTGAGGATATACTCTGCTTTCTTTTCTAAGACTTAAATAAAAAATAATAAGCTAAAAGAGATCTCTTATAACTTCAATAGACTAAGTCTACTAAAAACTACTCTACTAACTTCTAATAACTAAGTATTTAACTTAACCTCACTAAAGAAACTAAGATCTTCATATTCTACTAAAGACTTAAGGATAAAGTTAAAAATGAAATTATTAAGGTTAACTAACCTAAAGACTTCCTCTAGTATATTAAACTAGCTATTAAGATTAATAACTAACTTTTTGAATAATGAAAAGAACGAGGCGATAAACAGTAAGGACCTAACTTAGGATATAAGTACTAATAGCAGCCTTAGCATAAGTTTAATAATCAGCAGAATAATAATAGACCCTATAATAACAGGAATAACACCTAATAAAGCATTTCCTATAGCTAATATAGCGGACTAATAGACCTCAGCGCTACTACTAAAAATAATAATAAAAAACCTTAGAACCCTAAGTGCTATAACTATAAGAAAATAGAATATATTGTTAAAGACTACAAACAGCCTAAAAAACCCAACTAGAAACCTATACCTACATAAACTAAGTAGGCTAGCATAGCAACTAAAACACCCTATATATCTCTATTATAGACTAAATGCTATAATAACAAATACTTTACTTATTATAGTAATAAGGAAGCTATAGGATATTAGCCTAATAGCTCTAACTGTAGACAAACTAGTTATAATATAACTATCCTTAAGATTAAAACTAAAGCCCTCGCTATAGCCTCTTAAGCTAATAGTAAGCTAGTTAGAAAGACTACTGAACAGCTTAATAAACTGCTCTAAGTATAATAACTCAAACCTGCTAGCATACTAGCCCTATAGACTACTAACATATAAGAATAAGAACTAGAGGCTGATAACAAATAAAAACTCACGCACCTATAGAGGGCTGAAGTCATATACTTAGCATGAATTCGATAACAACCCTATAACCCTTTATAGTAATAACAACTTAATACTATAATATCATATATAGAACGATATAATCACATATGTAGAAACCCTACTAAGATTAAACAAATCAACTAAGAACTTAAAGAATAAGTTAAAAAAGAATCTAATAAAGAACCTAAACACTAATATAACCTCCTAACTAAGCAATAAATCCTTAGCCTCACTAGTAACTAGACTTTTAATAAAGGGGAAAGTTCACTCTATAACTTAAACGAACCTTATAATGTTGCCTACTAATATACTTAAGCAGAAATCGCCTGTAGGTTCACACCTAGTATAAATAACATTAGCTCTAAAGAGGAATATAATAATGAAGAAGAAACCTAACAGCTTATTTAATACTAAATAATTAATGTAAACTAAGATAACTAATAGTAGTACTTCTATAGTATCCTAGTAAACTAGAGGGATAAAGACTATACCTTAAAACTCTATACAGAAGATCACCTAACCCTAAGAAGTGATTACTAAGACTACTAAACCTTCTTTTAGCCTTAATACTTCTTTAATAAATATAAGGAACACCTTAGAGATAAGTATAAGTACTAGTTCTACCTTAGAAGATATAACGAACACCCTATTTAAAATGTTTACATAATCTCTACTATAATTAGATAGACTATAAATATGTTTAATAATAACTTAGTAACCTTCAGCTTAAGCCTATAATACCTTATAAAATGCTAGTATAACGATATTATGAAATAGGAGGAATACTAGAAGGATGAATACCTCTTATATATAACCTAAAAAGCAAAAGCTTTTAGACTCCTATAAGAAGGATTAAGCCTCCTAAAGCTTTAATTCTAAAAAAACCGCTTTATAAAGGTATAGCAGGAAGGAAAACATATTACCTATTTAGGACGACTGGAGTAGTTAAAAAACTAAACTTACCTATTAATAAAGGATTAAGATAGGTAATAACAATAAGGTCTATATATCTAGTAGCTTTAGACTAAAAGGTATATCTATAACTTATAGTTACTATTAATAATACTATAACTATTGCGCTTATTAACAGTAGAGCTAAAATAAATTTTATATCACCTTAAGCAGTGAACAGACTATAACTACTATAGCAAGGAAAGAAATATATATACTAGCTTAGTAATATAGAAGGAGAATAAGTCTAGTATAAAGGAGGAACTATTAAAAACAAGACTATACTCCTTAAGATAAGTTACTTAGATTAAAACGAATAACTCTAACTTAATATTGCTAAACTTAGTGTATATAATATTATATTAGGAATACTATAGCTTAAGAAGAATAACCTATAGATAGATTAGAGAATAGGCTAACTCTATTAGGATAATGACGATTTAGTCCTTAAGTAGCTCTATAGAACTTAAGCTTTAAATAGATCTACTTACTATAGAGTAACGAAACGATATATCTACTACCTTAAAGTAAAAGAAGCTATATTATAACTACTGAAGATGATAGATCTTAAATAGAAGAACGATTTACTTCTGTCTATCCTAGAAGAATATAGAGTTTATAAGAAACTCTTTGTAGCTGAACTTAAGAACAGACTGCTTGAATACACTAGTTTTAATTATGAAATTCCCTTTAAAGAAGGAAAAGAAATATAATTTAATAAAATCTATAGACTTAACCTAATAGAGATAGAAGCTCTTAATAAATACATTAAAAAAAACCTTAAGAAAGGCTATATTAGAGAGTTAACCTCACTAGCAGGAAGCTTTATCCTATTCATACTAAAGAAGAACAGTAAACTATAACTTTGCGTTAACTACTGAATGCTTACCAAGATAATAATTAAGAACTATTACTTACTACTACTGATTGACGAATTATAGTGACTCCTTTATAGAGCTAACTACTTTATAGCGCTAGACCTTAAGGGTATTTATAACCTTATTAGAATGAAGAAAGGAGAAGAATAGAAGACTGCTTTCAGAACATATAAAGGATATTTCGAGTACCTCGTTATGCCCTTCAGTCTTACTAACGCCCTAGCTACTTTCTAAAACATAATTAACTAGGTTCTTAGAAAGTTTGTAGATATCTTTATAGTTATCTACCTTAATAATATCCTTATCTTCTCCCTAACCCTTAAATAATATAAGGAATATATTTATTTAATGCTATAAGTACTATAGGAAGCTAAACTCTTAGTTAAACTAGAGAAAAGCAAGTTCTATATATAGTAAGTTAAATACCTCAGATTTACTATTACCTCTAGATATATCTATATATCTAAAGATAAAGTTAAGTTAATCTAAGAATAGCTTACACTATAAAACCTAAAAGAAGTATAGAGCTTTCTTAGACTAGTTAACTTCTACTAAAAGTTTATTAAGTATTATAGTAAGATCAACATACTACTTATAGATTTTAACTATAAGGACTAACTATTTAAGTGGAAAGAAACCTAAGAAACTGCTTTCTAGAAAATTAAGGACTACATTATAAGCGAGCTAGTCCTAATAATTCCTAACCCCTAAGAATAGTTTAAAGTTGAAATAGATACCTTAGACTTTACCCTCAGAGTATAACTATCCTAATAAGATTTAGAAGGAAAACTATACCTATATGCCTTCTTCTTACATAAGCTCTATAGACCTAAGCTTAACTACTAGATTTATAACAAGGAGCTTATAGTAATTATTAAAGCCTTTAAGGAATAAAAACCTAAACTCTTAGGAACTATTTATAAAGTTCTTATATACACAGATTATAAGAACCTTACACACTTCACTATGTTGAAGGTGCTTAATAAACAATAAATCAGATAGTTAGAATTCCTCTCAGAATTTAACTTCTAGATTATCTATTAGAAAGGATTAGAAAACAGTAGAGCTAACGCTCTCAGCTAATAACTAGACCATAATATCCTAGTACTAGAAGAAACCTAAGTAATTCTTAAGTATAATAATAATAGAGACTTTATGCCTATTATAAAACTTCTAATAATAGCTAGACGATCTACAGCTAGCCTGCCTAGTAAACTAAACGATAAAGCTATTATAAAGTTCTATAGCTTACTAGTATATAGTTACTAAGGAATTATAAAGACTTAGAAACAACTATAATAACAGTATAGAGAAAAGGTTACTGGAGAATATGTTATAATAGTAATTAAGGACTGTGAGTTTTGCTTGAAAAGCAAACCAGCCTAACACTAACCTTATAGATTATTATAACTTTTGCCTATGTTGTAAACCGCTTAGCACTCTATATTACTTAACTTTATAGTTAAACTACTGAAGTCTTAAGAACCTTTTATAAGAGTCTACTTTAATAGCGTTTTATTATTATTAATAGACTTATGAAGTATACCTACTTCGTTCTGTATAAGGAAGCAAGTAACGCTAAAGAGTTCGCCTATATATTCCTTAAGTATATTATTGCTAACTATAGAACACCTAAGGAAATTATATCAGATAGAGATAAGATCTTCACTTCTAAGTTCTAGAAGTTAATTATATTATAACTTAGCATTAAGTAAGTAATATCTACTGTATTCCACCTGCAGACTGATAGATAAATAGAATAAATTAACTAAATCCTTGAAATATACCTCTACGCCTATATTAACTATAACTAAGATAACTAGGTTATATTGCTACTAATCGCCTAATTCGCTTATAATAGCGTAGTAAGAGAAAGCACTAAGGAATCCCCCTTCTACTTTAACTATAGATTTAAGCTAACTGTATATAGAGAACTATAGTTAAGCATACCTACTGCAATTAAAGCTATCGCTACAGCTAACTAAATTAAGGAAATTCAAGATAATATGCGAAAAGAACTTAAATTTATATAATAATAAATAATAAAATTTGCTAATAGATAAAGGATTAAGGGACTAACCTTAAAAGAGGGAGATAGCGCCTATCTTATATAGCGAAACATCAAAATAAAACGACTAAACGATAAACTAGACTTTAAAAAACTTAGACCTTTCAAAATCCTCTGAAAAGTTTCCCTAGTTAACTATAAACTTAACTTACCTAATATAATAAAATGTTTTTTAATTTTCCATATCTTGCTACTTAAACTAGTACTATAAGGATTATAGATAAATAACCTTATTATTATAGAAGATAACAAACTAGAGTATGAAGTTAAACAGATTATTAACTACTTTAAAGAACTAGAAAGATATTAGTACCTTATTAAATAGAAAGGATATAGTTATAAAGATAATATATAGGAACTAGCTAAGAATATCACTAATATAAAAGACGAACTTATAACCTATTAGCATTAATAATAAGAATAGGAAACTATGCTAGCAGCACCTATAGTTCTACCTCTAGTTATTATAAGCTACCTATATATTAGATACCTATATAGATATATTAGACTACTAATAGAAGTAGATAAACTATAATAAAGAAAACTATTTATTTAACTAGGAATACTGGAGGCTAACTAGGAATCCCCTAATAGAAAGTTTAGAATGCTAGGATTTTAGTTACTTAGAATAGCATCTAAGTCTATCGCTCTAGAAGTACCTATAAACTAAACCTCTAATATAGGAGATATTACTAATTCCTCTTCTATAACTTCTTAACCTTTCTGAAACACTATCCTTTTCTATTTATATAAACGATCTAACTATACTATAGACTTATCTAACTTAACCTATATAGTATATAAAGCAGTAGCCTTTTTTCTTAACACCTCTTCCTCAACTACTTTAGTATCCTCTAAGTAAGTAGCCTTATCTAGTAAACAATCTACTATAAGGATTAGCTAGATATATAGCACCTATAGGTATAAGAAACTTATAAGTATAAATAGTATCTGCTATAGTATTATAAGACTTCCCTAAATAAATATACTTACTATAAACTTCACCCCTAGGAAGCAGCTTATAGCGCCTCCCTAAAGAATAATAATATAAGTAAGGTATATTAATAATAAAGCTAAACTTAGCGATATAAAGCGTATAATTATAATAATAGAGAGTAGAGGCAGAATTTAACTTTTAAATGCAACCTGATTGTTACGACCCGTTATGCATGGATAACAGTTGACCGACCCACTTAGGCGTCGGGCGGCTAGGACAGGACATTTATACTACAGAATCACAGGAATAACAGGGACTTACTCGGAACGGAAGAACTATGGTATAAGTCATATAACGATAAGGAATAAGCATAGATAAGGGATCTAAAGTGAGCGCTTAGTAGATACTAGAATAAGCGCTTATCCCACTTCAGAGTGAGCGCTTATAGTGATAAGGAATAGCGCTTATAGATAAGGAGAACTGTTCAGTATTGGACTTATATATAGTATAACCTGAGCCTAGCTTAAGGTCAGACTTCCATAGCTCTTCAGCAATTAACTTAGTATTTATCCTCAGGATACTTTCAGCTTACCTTCACTATGAATTACTTATTAAGTCTAAGACTGATCACCTTAGCCTCTGAAGACTTGATCTACTATAAGCCTACGACCCAGACCACGACCCCAGTGTACTGTTACTACGTGTTAATCCCCAGCTTCTGTTAGCAGACCCTACTGTCGGATAGCTGACCGTAATATTCAGCCCTTTTTCGATGAGATCAGGTTTGGTTGAAGAGGTGAAGACCATCGTCCGCGCTTTCATGTTCTCGTACAATCTTAATACTAAGCCTGTCTAAAGTAAGCTAGAAGGTATCTAGTAATTGACTAAGTTGGAGCAGTTTCTACGCTAAAACCCTAGCATGCTATTTTGCAAACGTTCTTGGAGTGCTGATTTCAAAGTAACTATAAAGACTAGCGAGATATCAATCAGATAATGAAACATTTTTGCCGAAAATACATCCGAAAATGATCATTCCATTGTTCAGGCTTCGCATGTTGCAGAAAGATGAATTATAATAATGGTAGGACAGGCTTTCGCCGACGTAATTTTGGGCTATGCTTCGAAGTCCTAGCTGTTAGAAGGTACTATCAGAGACGCCAGTAATAGTAGTAGCACGGGAACCTTTGTATCTCCTGATTCCGCTTCCTTGGCTCTTGATGCAAAATAGTTCGTATTCAGCGGAGATCACTTTGCCAAGCGCTGAGTGTAGTGCTAAAAAGAAAAGCCTAAGCGAAGACGGGCAAAAGACACAACACTTACGTGAAGCAGCAAATAGAGTTTGAGTGTCATGTTGTGACTTTGACCCGTCAGAAGCTAGAGTATCAAATATTATTGAGCGTGCCGGTACAAGAGCATTGGACGAAAAGTTGCAACGACGCAGCACCAATCTCTGGAAAGTTTGGGGTAACCAATGAACAACAAGGCCTACGCCGTAAGGAGCGTCCGCATGTGCAAATAAAAAGAAATTCCACGGAGACTCTTGGCCCACGGAAACTCTTGGCAACATTTACTACTGGCTTGGGCTGTGCAGCCCGAAAGTCTGCTGCGTGCTGCCTCCGTGTCTGCGTCTCAGCCAATGTTTGTTAGACTTTCGGAATGAAACACCACCAATCCTTTTCGTCCATTTTCTTATCCACTTGCTGCACCGTCTGGAGTCAATATGGTTTGATTTGATAGTGATTGATCAATCGTATTGCTCAAATTGCTCCTAGCTTTCTGTCAGATCGGCCGTTACTTCCTCCGGCTCACACATCGAGGGGAAAATATGAAGTGATATTATGCC
The DNA here is from genome assembly GCA_032988895.1 of Colletotrichum kahawae. NCBI lineage: Eukaryota > Fungi > Ascomycota > Sordariomycetes > Glomerellales > Glomerellaceae > Colletotrichum > Colletotrichum kahawae. The sequence continues at coordinate 9,488 of VYYT01000023.1, read as the reverse complement.
TACATCCAATTTTGGAAATACGGTCATGGTTAATTCCCGTTCGCCGAAAGAGTGAGCTTTGAAGGTTTCAATGTTTGCTTTTCTGTTCTATCGTAGCGCATAAAGTCATCTACAAACCCGCGCACTTTGATCGGGTTTCCTTACCAGACCGTTGTGATCACATTTTGCAGAAATCAATCAACCTAGCAGGATCTCATCTTATAGACAGGGTTTTACGATACCGCTCGATCTTAATCTTCCGCGCACCATCAAGAGTCATTGTTGCGTTGCCGCCATGGCTCAGAGTACAACCCACGCAATCGGCGTGAACAACGGAAGCCCCGGCACAGCCCAGGACTTCATACAAGCTGCCAAGAATGTCACGAAATACACCTTCAAGAATGAGGAAGAAAGAGTCGACACGCTTTCTGCAGCATATGAAGTCATAGGGAAAGTGGAGACTTCATGGGACACCTACGTCCGCATGTTACTGAATCAGGTAGTATCCGCAATCTCAGTGAAGGCCGTCCTATGCTAATCCGTCTTGTATTGTAAGCCGGCGACTGTTGGTGTTCTCATGACTCTGAAGGACTTGAGACTTTTCGAGAAGTGGGAAGAGAACGGAAACGTACCCATGACCAGCTTGCAACTTGCAGATATGGTCGGGAACATTGAGCCTGCCTTACTTCGTGAGTATACACACTTCCTAAATTTACGTGATTGCAGCTAAAGTCCGCAAGAGCGACTTTTGCGCCTTCTAGCTGCAAACTATCTTGTGGAACAAATTCCTGTCGACAGGTTTCAACCGAAGGAACTCTGCATGGAACTCAACAAGCCTTTCGGGGCACTCCTCGATTACTAGTGAGTCATGCTACTCCTGCAAATCTCACGTTATTCTAACTTCCACAGCCGTTTCGCTACCCATCCTATGTACGGTGAAATGCCAAGAATCTTTGCGGAGATGGGTTACAAGAATCCGGTTGATGGCAAGGATACCTTGTTCCAGAGAGTGAAGAACTACAAAGGAGATCTTTGGTCTTATTTTGTGGAACATCCTGAGTTTGGCGAGTCTTTCAACATGGTACAGAAGGTTTCAACTGGCAAAGAACAACCGTGGATGGACATGTATCCCCACAAGACACTGGTGGCCGAGTCGGATCCCAACCTACCTTTGTTTGTGGACGTTGGCGGGGGTATCGGCCACGACTTGATGAGGATGTACAGCGCATATCCTGAGACCGCTTCGAGACTTTACTTGGCAGATCTTCCTGGGGTTGTTGCTTCGAATATTGTCCCCAACGCCATCCAAAAGGTGGACTACAATTTCTTCACGCCACAACCGGTGAAGCGTAAGTTGAGCAATCTGCATTATATTAATATCGGGTTGCTGATATGGCTCGATAGACGCCAAAGTATACTACTTACATCACATCATTCACGACTGGTCGGACGAGCCTGCCCGCAAGATTCTAGAAATGCAGAAGAGTGCTATGAAGCCTGGGTATAGTCGGCTTCTCATCCATGACCAGATTCTCGATGATGAGAAAAGCCAGATGTCTACAGCTGCTTTCGACATTGCAATGATGGCCTACCTAGCGGGTCAAGAGCGCACCGTGAAACAGTGGCTGGCTTTGATTGACTCGGTTGGGCTCAGGGTGGTCAAATTTTGGAAGAAACCCCCTGACCACTTCAGCGTCATTGAACTTGAATTGCCCTGAGAGGGCTTCTCTACAAGTCTTTTATAGATTTGAGGGCTTTGGAAGCAGGTATTATAAGAAATATCTAATGGTTGTTTGATCGACTTTGGATTTCTTTGAACGACACAACGTCAAGCTGTCAAGCTTTATTATCACTTGGTTCAAGTAGTATTGACGAAGTTAGTACATATATTCATTGGCGTCTATTAATGCTCTCAAAAACTGCAGCTATCTTGGATTCGCGTCAAGAATGATTTCGTTATATGCCGCAGTAGTAAACAGTTTCTTTTTCTGTTATAAGTGCAAAGTCTCTACCTTGTTACTAGCCAAGAACTTACGAGCGCTAGGTAACGCTTTAGCGGATTTTGTAATTGAATTATCCAGAAACGCCATGCATCCTCGCAGTCGACAATGTACTGATATAACTGTACTTACAACCCACAGATGTGGGGACTTGGCCCGAAGAAACTAGAAGTGCTTCATCTCCACGGCGACATCTCCCGGGTCCCCTTGCCTTGAGTCGTATATACTCAACGAATTTGTGCTCCCAAACAACCCGCCATCAGCCTCAGGGCCGCCGATATATCTGTCCCCAAAAGCTACAAAGCCATCATCTCGCCGACAGTATGCCTCAATGACATTTGCAATAGGCTTATGCGGAAAGGGCACCATGATGCCCTGGCCATGATCCTTTCCATCCAAAAACATCAACTCCAACTCCTGGTTGCCGCTCCATTCGTACCTCTTCCAATCCTCAATATCGTCGTGGGTCCACCTCACGTCTCCGGAGTAGACGTAGCTGGCCACCAATTTCGGTGTCGTTACGCAGTCTTCCCCCCCGAGTATGACTGTGCTGCGCATTCCGGGCTGAATTCCGTTGCCAAAGATCGCGATCTCATTTGAGGATCCAGAGGCGTAGTATCCAATCTCCGCGCTGCGGAGACTGGGTGTAAGCATCTCTCTCCACATCAGAGACTCTCTCCAGCAGAGTCTCCGAGCGAGCGTGTAGGCTGTTCCGGCATCCGTGGCGCTTGCCCACCATATCTCCCACTCGTTGCCGTGTCCTGTTCTTCCACGCACAGATGGTGTCGGCTCCCTTCGCGTGAAGTTGTAGGCCACATCTGGCAGATGCAACAACATCGAGACGGGATCGATCAAGATACAGGCGGCGACCCGTGGCGCAAAGTCGGCTCTCTGGAGAAGCTGTGGCATTAGAAGAGTTCCGTAGCTGTTGCCAATCAAGACAAAGTCGTCCCAAACGCCTCGCTCGCCTTTTCCAGGAGCGGGTTGTGCGGCGCGTTGCTGCGCGACGCACTTGGCGATCATCTCCGCCAACTCAGGGGTGGGCTGCAGTGGATACGTTGTGACGCGGGTGGCTATAGGTAGCATCTCCACGGCAAGTATCCCAACATCCTTGGGAATTGTACGAAGCCAGAACATATAGGGTATAAGCCCAATTCCCAAGCCATGGATGAACACAATAGGACGTTGTGTCTTCGACTTGTGCGGGCGATACCAATAGGACATGCCTCCAGCAGCAGAACGCTTGAAAGGGATAAGATTGATGAAGCGGAGGGGGAAGACTTTGAAGAATGTTGTGAATGGTTGTTTGTAGTGCCGGTATCCCTGTGTCAGGAGATAGAAGGCCATTAAGTTGTCCAGAAACCCGATGACCTAAGGCCATTGGCATTAGCATCGAACTGCAGAGACAGATTCTGGATTTCCCCCATTTGTAGACGGTGGAATTCACTGCAAACGGAAATGAAGACGCTCACATACCAAATAGTAGAACAAACTGCGGTGTCTGATGATCACCGGATCGAATGTAAGCCTCAACGCCTCCGCGTTACCTCTCCCGGGCTTCAACTTGATCCCAAATCTTTCTTCGGCATCATCGATATATCGCTCACACTCTTCGTCAATCTCTTGCGTCGGCCTCTCGGTAGTGCCATCTCTCTCGAAAAGACCCCACAAGAGCCAGTCTTTGAGGTTTTCGCGACGTATGTCTTCGATGTGAGCGTTCAGCATCCATTTCCGCACAAAGTCTTCGCCGTCTGGCACCAAGCTCAGGGCCTTGTAGAAGAGCTGTGCTCGTTGCGATCGGCTCATTGGTGGTGGCCTGTAAGGCTTGAAACTTTGGAGGTACCATTTGTAGGGCAGAAAGAAAAACAAGTAGAAGAGGATCTCAATCGCTCCGATCACCTCAATGACGATGGAGAATGGATGGACTATGGCTGGCACGCCGCCTAGTGCGAAGATCGCGTAGAAGTATGTCAGACACAGAAGCCCCAAGTCTTTCATCAAGACTATGAGGATGCGTATGGCAATGTATTGCGGCCATGTTTTCTGGACGATCATTGTGGAACGGAGGAGATTCTCGAAAGCGCTGCCTCGTATGCGGTGTGTATTTTCTATCGACTTTCGATTGTATCGTCGGGTTGCGTAGCGCCGTAGTGTCAGGCTGAACGAGCCATACACTGTAATGTTCTTCGCATTTGAGGGTTGCCGCTAAAGTCTGCCCCGATCTTTTTGAGGGGAACCGCCGACTCAAAAGGCCGTCGATAACGCGTCACATCCAACCCTTCTTGCAAGTCGCTTACTTGTCGCAAATCCGGCCGAAATGCCAGTGACGTGTAACGGAGGCAAAGAATCAGACGCGGCGAGGGAGGAAACTTGAAAGAAAACGACGCTTCCGTATCCGTGTTCAACAAACGGCAGATGAGGGGTCCTTAAATTGCCATCGGGGTGGAGTCTGATCGGCTGTCAGTCTTTGGCATTTTGCATGATGATGCCGGCCACGGTAGTTTCAAAGCCACTGCCGCACAACGGATGAGCTGATGACAGCTTTCGGGACCTCGCCGCCTCGACCGCTAGCGTCGTGTCTCCTGTCAACACTGCCGTTGTCACCGAGAGACAACATGAGCCTTGCTGGGGGGGTCTTTGTCCCGGCCGATAGAAACGTAAAACAATTTATAGTTCAAAAGACAAAACAGGCAATCGAAGAGTTGGCCCTGACAACTAACAAGTTCGGCCCAAACCGAGCATGTCGGACCTTGCCGGCTTGGATGGCTGTCGGCTGCCATTGTATGGCCAAGTCTAGAGGCTGTCTTGGAAACAAAAGGCTCTGGATTGGATGGGAACGTCCCAACTTTGTCCGTGTCGGTGTCATCGTTCATGTAACGCCCAAGTCCGGCCGTGGGTCATCCCTGCGTCTGCGAGGTCTGAGCAACAAGGTGGCTCGGTGAGCGCATGGATCGCAGCCTGTGGGATGAAAGGCCGTGTTCGTTCAGCGAGTTCGCATTATGGGACAAATTTCCCCGCCGTCAAAGAAGAGAGATCCCACATGTCGATTCCCTTAGCCCCTTAATGACACCGCGGCTGAATCTCAACATGTGGTCTTCGACGATCCAGCCCTCGCGTCCAGGAAGGCAGGCAGTGGGTCCAGAGGCTCAACTCATCGCATCTTTCTTCAGATTGAATGAAACTAAATCTCAACAAAGAGGTCGCAAAACATATGCCTCGGTTCTTTCTGGTTTAAGATAACTGCAGTCTGCAGTACAACGATCCTGATACAGCGCATCCAGATGTGTTGCATGCACAACACGTTCCCCTAATCGGTGATGGGGTGCCGGACTTACGATGAGCCTAAGCGTTCTTCTGTCATCGCATCCTCCAATTGATCACGACATCTTAATCCGTGGGTTTTAACCTCTTGGTAGCTAAATAGGCTTTGACAGTTCACATCAACGTCTGGCATGCAAAGGGAAAGTCTCAATCATGTCCACCATCAGAAGGGATTTAGGAAGCAATTAATGTCTATTAGTTTTGCTGTTCTATCCGCCTGGCGTTTGTTCGCACTGGGTATGTGAGGAGCTTTCCAAACTAAGCAATAGGGCAGTTGATGTTGCTGCGAAAGTCAGAGCCCGCTCAGGTAGTTGGGGAACATTCCTTGTATCACTTACGTAGCGTCGTGGCCAGTAATGCCGAAAGGAGTCTTCTCATCGACGGTGCACTTGGCGAAGACACCAGGGACGAGCTGGCTAGAGGTGGTGCCGCAGTCAAGGTGCCAGGTCTTGGTCTTGCCGGGAATGTCCTCGTCGTGGCCGACGCTGATGTACTGGTCGACGATGCCGTCACCAGAGAAGTAGCTGGTCGATTGTCAGTCTCCCGAGATATGAAAAGTGCTAGCAACATGGCCATTGCAGAATCTCAGCATGTTGCTACTGGACCAACTCACCAGCCGTAGATGACCTGGCGGCTCTCAAGGGCGGGGGCAGCCTGGGCGCCAGCCACAAGAAGGGCGGCAGCGATGGTGGTGAAGGAGGCACGCATTGTGAAGAGTTGTAGTTAAAAAAGATTGTAAAAGAGTGACAATTGTTTAAAGAACTCGAGTTGTTGTAACGACGGTTGTGGTTGCAAATAGTTTTAGTCAATAGAGCGATGAACACCAGGCTTCTTATACATAGAATCGGCGCTTATGTTGCTCGTATTTCGAGGATATCTTAGCATTTGAGTTTCCCCCTTACGAGTCCACAGTGGATGCAACGCGACTTTAGCGCAGCTTGCTGTTGTCATGCTAAGATCGTCGCTGGGCAACTTCGACCACACAGCTGGAATTGATTCCCGGGGAATCCGAATGCAAAAATAGCTTGGCAACAGTTCATCCTGTCCCGAAGGCGATTAGTGTTTGATTATGTCCTCACTGCCACCTGCAGTGGAGAAGTTTAGAGAAGTATAATTGAATGGCTAATCTTGATCTGGGTGTTGCATCCCTGCCAAGTCAAGCGCAAGCGGCGGCGACGCTTGCAATTGATACATTTGGGCGCAATGAAGGAACTATAGGATCACCAAAGCCATATCACCAACAGCTGCATCGATTTATTCATATCTAACAACTAGCCTCCGACACGTCAATTGAAACCAGTTCACTCGTGTTCGTGTCATGTTTGGGGTGATTCTAAGGTTTCGAACCCCTAGGAACGGGAAGTCGGGGGTTTGAACATGGCTCAGTGAGAAAGCTTCCGACTTCGCCAAAATTGAGTTTTGCTCAAGCACGCGCGGGTGACTCCGAGATCTTCATAAGCAACATTATGCGAAAATTGCAGTACGTTATCGACATCTCCGCCGCGCAACAGAATGTCTTCATTCACCGCCGGTGCGTTTTGTGGATGGCTCTGCAAGTCTAGGATTGCGTGGTATTCGGCTTGAAAGGTCATCAGAAAACAGGCCATCGATGCTCGTTGAACATTTCAAGCCTCAAGTAAACTTTTATTGGTTGAATACGCAAACTCTGAGCCGGAGAGACCGGCAACTTCCACACCGACAACGCCGATATGGAAACACGGACGGAGAATATGAAAGTTGAGCGATATCTCTGATGCGGAGAGTGCGAGCCATTGACATAGACCATATGCAAACTATAAAGAAATAGAGCTCAATAAACATTCAAGGTTTTTTTTCACTGAGATACCCATAACTCTCTGGTTTGCCTGTGTCTCCAGCTCGGGAGATCGAAGACTCTTCCGTCACTCGGGTTCCGAACGCCGAACTGAGCAAGTGGGGCCGTAAGACGGTCCCGAAACCGACATACAAGGTCGGCCATGAATATCATTCTGATTTGCAGTGTAGAGATAAGTCAGGACGGCGTGAATATTCGTTATGAATTTATTGTTGAACTTCAAGCATCGGGAGTGCAATACGACAGAGGGATGAGCTAAAATGTCTCATGTTGTCTGCGATCGAACAAGAGACTAAAATGAAGTGTTACCTGCAGCGCAGTACCCTATTCAATCTATATTAATCAATTTAACTAATTAAGTAATTAAAATAAGGCTTTTTTATAGTTAATTAGCTAAAACGATAATATCCTTATTTTAAACGTTTTAATTAATCTAATATTACTTAGAAGAAAGAAAATCTAGTTTTTAGACTAATTAGAATTTTTAAAAGATTTTTTAAAAAGAAATAAAAAAAAGTCTATTTGAATATTTTAATATCTAACTTTATTCTACCTATTTAAAGTCATAACCTTTTAAATTTTTGTATTTAAAATAAATAATATAAGTTAGTTTTAAACTAATATCTTTATAATTATTTATATAGTAGACTTATTACTAGTTTATTAAGTTTTATTATAATATATCTTTAAAAAAATAAGTAGTTATAAATATTAGTTTAATAATATTTTTATATTAATAAGTAGTAAAATAAAGCTTAATACTTCTTAATAGTATTAGTTTTACTACTAAGAAATATTAAAAATACTAAAAGTTTACTTTTTATTATACTATTAAATTAATATATTTTTAGCTTTTTTAATTAAAGCTTAAAAAAGCTTATTTTTAACTTTTATATTAACTTTTAGAAATAAACTTTTTTAATATTACTATTAATATTATTATTATTACTACTATATTTCTATATTTTAAAACTTTATTTATATATACTTCTTAACATTAGTTTTAACTTTTTACTTATTATTATAATACTTATATTAGCTTATAATTAATATTTTAATTATTTTATTAGCTATAATATATTAACTTTTTATAAAATTACTACTTAGATATATATTTTATTAACTACTAGTAATATATTAACTATTAATGTTACTACTTATAATAGCTTTAAAGCTTTATTTTATATTATATAGAAAAGTTAGTACTTTATTAATATTAAATATATTTTTAAAAAAAGTAACTATAACTATATTTCTTAGCTTAAGAATAAAAGCTTTTTTATCTATAAAATCTTTTTAAATAATACTTAAAATAAGTTTTTTCTTTATTTTACTTTTAATTATATTAATAATATATTTAATTAATACTTGTTAAGTTTATTAATACTATAATAAAGCTAGATATCTTAATATATCTTAGAAAGCTTCTACTATATTTAGTATTAAAATATATTTCAAAACTATTTATTATATCTTCTAAAATTAATTTTATATTAAAAATATATCTAGTAATAATTCTAATACTAATAAGCTTTCTTTAAATATTAATTTTTTATTCTTATTATTATACTTTAAAATAAAGGTTTATAAATTAAAAAGCTAGGTTTTAAGTTTATTATTAATATTAATAACCTCTTCTTAATATTTAGTAACTAATATATATAATATATATTTAGCTTCTTTAATTATAATATATATAACTAAATATATTAATTAAAATTAAGTTAGAAAGACTTATTTAACTAACTTTATACTTTTAAAAAGGTTTAGATCTATAAGAAGCTAGCCCTTAGTTTGTTTAACTTATAAGTGCTTCAATTATAGTAATCTAAGCTAAAGAGAGGAAGTTCTTAGGATACTCCTTATATAAAAGAAAAATAGGTATAAAGCGCTTATTAAGCGAATATAGTCGTTAGAAGTAGAATTCTTAGTAGTTTATAGTATTACCTAGACGTAATAAATAAGTATAGTTTATAATATATACCTCTTCTTCTAACCTTCATATAAGTATAAGTTTAGTATAAGCTAAAAGTAGTTAATATAAACTAAAAATAAGCTTAGAACTTTATTAATCTAAATACTAGCTATATTATACTTTATAAGTAAATAATATAATACTATAATTTTTTATACTTAGTTTACTTTTAGTTTTTTCTCTTTTTTATTAACTTTTATAGTAATAAGTTATTTGATCTTTTATACTATTATTTAACTAATTAATTATTATTATAACGTGGTTTACCAGTCAGCCGCGCATATCAGTCAGCCGCGCACTTTTTCCAACCTTTCAAACATTTTATAAGTTTATACAACCACAACGTATAAAATCAATTAGCTCTCGTCAGTACATGAAT
>VYYT01000022.1:28467-141146 GCA_032988895.1 Colletotrichum kahawae | reverse complement strand
ATAAGTAGCGAGGACTTCGAGGATGACTTGGATGTGCTCCGGGGGTACTCACTCGTTACTATGACAGCTACGGCGGGTCTCTTGGAGATGCACTCGCTAGTGCAATTTTGCACTAAAGTTTGGATCTTAAAATCTGGTTTGGTTGAAAGATGCAAGACGCTCTTTATTCAATCTGCCTCGGAACACTTCCCGTCGGGCGCATTTGAAACGTGGCAGCAGTGTCAAACGCTGATGCCGCCTATACAGCCCTTATTGGACAAACAGCCGTCGGAAGAACGCGACCGGCTGGAATGGAGCAAGTTACTGACGAATGCATCTTGGTACTTGGTGATGCTTGGCGACTATTCCAGGGCCGAAGTAATAGTGCAAGAGGCTGTGAGCACTCGGACGGAAATTCTAGGTCAGGAGCATCCCGACACGCTGATGAGCATGGCCAACCTGGCGGCGACGTATTGGAACCAAGGCCGATGGAAGGAGGCCGAGGAGCTAAAGGTGCGGGTGATGGAGACGGCCAAGAGGGTGCTTGGAGAGGAGCATCCCAACACGCTGACGAGCATGGCCAACCTGGCGTCGACGTACAGGAACCAAGGCCGATGGAAAGAGGCTGAGGAGCTGGACGTGCGGGTGATGGAGACGAGAAAGAGGGTGCTTGGAGAGGAGCATCCCAACACGCTGACGAGCATGGCCAACCTGGCGTCGACGTACAGGAACCAAGGCCGATGGAATGAGGCCGAGGAGCTGGAGGTGCGGGTGATGAAGACGAGTTTGAGGGTGCTTGGAGAGGAGCATCCCGACACGCTGACGAGCATGGCCAACCTGGCGTCGACGTATTGGAACCAAGGCCGATGGAAAGAGGCCGAGGAGCTGGGGGTGCGAGTGATGGAGACGATGAGAAGGGTGCTTGGAGAGGAGCATCCCAACACGCTGGCAAGCATGGCCAACCTGGCGTCGACGTACAGTAACCAAGGCCGATGGAAAGAGGCCGAGGAGCTGGACGTGCGGGTGATGGAGACGAGGTTGAGGGTGCTTGGAGAGGAGCATCCCAACACGCTGACGAGCATGGCCAACCTGGCGTCGACGTACAGGAACCAAGGCCGATGGAAGGAGGCCGAGGAGCTGGACGTGCGGGTGATGGAGACGGCCAAGAGGGTGCTTGGAGAGGAGCATCCCAACACGCTGACGAGCATGGCCAACCTGGCGTCGACGTACAGGAACCAAGGCCGATGGAAAGAGGCCGAGGAGCTGGACGTGCGGGTGATGAAGACGAGTTTGAGGGTGCTTGGAGAGGAGCATCCCGACACGCTGACGAGCATGGCCAACCTGGCGTCAACGTATTCGAACCAAGGCCGATGGAAAGAGGCCGAGGAGCTGGAGGTGCGGGTGATGGAGACGAGTTTGAGGGTGCTTGGAGAGGAGCATCCCGACACGCTGACAAGCATGCATAGCCTGGCGTCGACGTACAGGAACCAAGGCCGATGGAAAGAGGCCGAGGAGCTGGAGGTGCGGGTGATGGAGACGGCCAAGAGGGTGCTTGGAGAGGAGCATCCCAACACGCTATCGAGCATGGCCAACCTGGCGTCGACGTACAGGAACCAAGACCGATGGAAGGAGGCCGAGGAGCTGCAATCAAAGGAACTTGGAATTTGCTCAAGGGTGCTTGGAGAGGAGCATCCCTTGACGCTGACGAGCATGGCCAACCTCGCCTTCACTTGGAAAGATCTGGAACGATGGAACGATGCAACGCAACTGCTGCAGGACTGTGTCCGCCTGAGAGAGAACGTTCTCGGTGTAGATCATACAGACACCATATCTTCCAGCTCAGCTCTGTCAGACTGGAGAGTAGAGTTGAGCAAGAGCGGGCATGCATGATAAAGATATCTTCAATCATAAAACGCTTCTGCTTGATTCTGCTCGTAATCTTTCAGGTCAACCACTAGATGCCTTTTGTTACTTTAGAGGAGGCTGAAATGGCTCCACGTAGTCTGCATACTGTCAACCTGCGTCCCAAGTAATGACTGTGAAGAGCGAACTTTACCTTCTGTTTAGTCCTGAGAGAGCAGAGCATAAGTCGACGTCAAACGGGATACTGATCGGGGCCACTCATGGATTACTAACTACCAGGCCAATTCAGGTCCTAATTACGGTATTCTTAGCGTTATTAGCGATAGTTCACTGGATACTCCTGCGCAAGATACGTAATCAACTAAGCCACGCAATCCCAGGACCCACGCCACCGCTAGTAAACGGGACTGGTCAATTATCTGGCGAAGCCCAATACGCCTTTCACTGTAACGTTTGGATACGAACACGCTCTGGAAGAGATCTTGCAACGTCGACTGCGTTAGACAGCATGAGCATCGTGCCCACGGTCGATCAACCCCTTGTCAAGTTGCGTGTTGGCGACTGCCAGTCTTAGACTGTGTCTGTCCACTCTGCCCTATCTGAAGCATGACCCCATTCGCCTTCATTTCCCTGGCAAGTTGACTCTTGGACGAGTGTATGGAGGTCGTGGACGAAAACGCTGATCCGCAGGTGCACCTGTCTGTTGACGATGAGTGACTTCCGACAACGAAGATAGGTTGAGTACCTGAGAAGCTTGCGGTCTTGCGTCCACTTCTCGGCCACAAGGACGTAGTTCGGACGAAGAGTGGAGCCAAGTGCTTCAACGTCTTCGTTCCCCGCCGCTTTCTGGAAATCATCGTCCATGAACACCTCCGCCAGGCGCATGACCACTTTCAACAGATGGAGAAGAATGAAAATGGCCTGCAAGGAAAACCCGTTCTGCCGATCGCGTGGCACTTTGTTCGTAGCCAGAATGATTTGCTGGTGAGTAATCTGGCGAAGATCCCTACCAGACATTTTGGCCGTACATGAGTGCATGGTTTGAGTTGTTAGGTGTCAGGTGAGGGGCAAGTTTGGAACCGTGATGATTAGCGCTGCTGGGTTATTTATGGTGACAAAAGCACCTCTGGAATCGTGCGTTGGAACTGCGATTTGGCTTCAGATTCGCGGTCGGTGATTGGTCAGAAAACGAGTGTTGGGGGTCACAGCCCTGCAGACAGGTGTATTTCCACAGGTTGCAGGCGCTTACCAACTGCCAGGATGTTCATTGTCGTCATGCCGACCCCAGGAAGGACAACCCCCTCAGTAATTGTTTTGTGAAAGCGTCCTGCCGTCAGCCGTTCACGCGCAGAAATTGCGAGTATTGAGTAGAGTCATGAATATATTCGCGAATGTTGATTATTTCTCAATATTGACTTGGTCGATGCCAGCGCCATCAATACATAGGGAGACTCGCAGCCAATCTTCAGCGTCGTGAGTGGTTTTCTGTGAATGACGGTTTCCCCTCCGAGAGTGATGTAGTCGAAAACTTGGACTCTAACGTCGTTGTCTCTGATAGCTTGAAGCCCCGCCCGTGACGATGTCCAAAGTTGATGTCAGGTTCATGGTCCAGCCGATCGTCCGACGCTGAAGTTGTATCTTCAACTGAAGATGCGCTCACTGGTCCTGTTGCCGGAACACTGATACGCGATATGTCTCTTGACATCTGCTGAAGTGAAGCGTCGCTGAGGTGGCCACCAACTTGCCTAGTCATCGAGCCATAACCTCTGTTCTTGCCATGGATCGTTTTCCCGGTGGTAGAGACCAAGAACTGCACTGTGTCATTTCCGGTCGCATAGTTGTCGATGATGCTGATGTTCTCCTTCACGTGGCTTTCTGCTTTGGAACATATATCGAGACACTGGCGGGCGGTAGTCCACTCTTCTCGTAATTTAGAGAGTTGGGCAACCTCATCATCCGAGCTCATGTTCGTCGCTGACTTGCTGATGAGACGACCCATCAGCTGATCCATATGCCTCTCCAAGTCCGAGACTGTCTGGGCCAAACGCTCTTTGCAAGCTTGAAGACCTTCGTTGGTGACTCGTTCAGAATAGACGCTTTCGTCCGCTGGCTCTTGACGTCTCGAAGAGGATCGTTGTTGCACCCGGCCGATGTGATCAGCCAATTGTGCGCATATTTCGAGACATTTCTGGGTACTTTCTCTCTCTGCGCGTATTCGTTGCAGTTCTTTCGCATCTGCATCAGTCTCGCTCACGGTACGATCAAATATGGCAGCGAGCTTGGCATCAATACTGTCAAGGCGAGCCTCGAGGTCGTCGGTCGTCGTCTTGATCATTGCTTGGTATTTCTCGAGGCTCTCAGCGGTAGTTGCTGATCGGTGCCTATTCAAACCGGATGGTTAGTCAATATCGTAGTCTTGCGCGGCACATTAAACCCACAGTTGTGCATCAGCGAGGGCTATGTTAATAGTCGACTTATAGCCCGCGAGTAGCTGCGTAAATTCATCGATGCCATCGCCCATATACTGCAGTCTAGCCCAATCGCGGAAGCTAGCGCGATCTCCACCAGACCGTGACGAGCATCGCGATAGCTCTTGGCCAAACTCTCTGCACGCCTCATCGCATCGTCGCAGAGGTAGTTCAAGCGCGGTTAGGTTGTCCTCGGGCGCGGCATCGACAGTTTCCGTGAGCAAGCGCAACACCTCACTCAGAGCTTGGAGCTCATCTAGGAGATCGCGCGCGCGTTTAGGATGAGCTCTGATGCTCTGGACCGTGTTGTACAGAGTGATGCTAGACTGGAAGGCAAGCGAAGCAATGCTCACCAAACCTGATGCCAAACCTATTGCCTCTGCCATCATGTCTCCTCCCTCTGTGGCGTGCGGAGAGACGGCAAATAGGTTGCTAATGGATGCGGGGTTGGCTCATTTTAGTACTTTTTCTGGTGGATGCCGCGGCCCAATCGGGGGCCCACCTTTGGAGTGATCGGGGAGCTAAGACGCCGACAAGTGTGCGCTTATTGGCACTAGAAGTGACTTGGCGCCGATTGTAATGGGCACGAACTGTTCTTCAATGAATTTATGCTTGACCCGTGGCGGGGCAAGTAAAGCAGCATGCGGATGCCCATCGCATGTCAATTTATCCATTTGCGATCGAAGGTAATCACATGCTGTCGTATAGATGCGACCGGGATGCCGGTTCTCATCACGGCGAATCGAAGCGCCGATTCTCCTGAGCGATTCGCCGTGCCCTGAACAATCTCCTTGAGATACTTGAAATAGACTAGCCTCATTGGTGGTCAGCTTTTCTCGTATGGGAAATGACAACAGGCTACACAGCCTTACGCCGCAGCTTATGTAACTCTGGAAGACCAATGATTAGCAATGATTAGCCCCACCTAGCTGTACATGGCTGTGGTGGGCCGACGCATGGGCTGATTTAAAGGCCTGCGTTGACAGAAGAGATTCAATAACCGCTAAACCTCGCATTGACCATCGGTTGTGCCCCTTGTAAACCTACTTGAGGAAAGCGGCCTTTGAATGGGTGCCAGGTGCTATTCTATCATGTTGTTAACCGTCAAGCACGATTTTTACCGCTAACTTTCAGCTCTATCAACTAGATAAACCTAGCCCAGCCTAAACCACTGCATTATGGCAAACCTGCCAAACACTGTGGTATTAGTGAGCTCTGCCCTCAAAGCCTGCATGCGTACCGATTCATGGGGCTATTTGTGAATTGAAGAGCTAGAATAAAAGAGCTTGAGCCCTCTAGAAGGAAAGGCGGGTGATGGTCTGAGACTAATAATGAGGAGCGTGGTCAACACCAATCATCCCATCGTACCCGCCGCGATGTAACTGGCGGCTGAAGCGCGCAAAATGTGAGTGATCGGGAATTTAGATCCCGAATGCCGAACGAAAATAAGCGCCTAGTCTGCCCCCCGCGCCCTGACGGCATCCATCATAGATGTGTGGGAGGTCACCACGCGACGCAACCCCACGTCCAGCTTCAGACGTTTGAAATCGTCACAGGTCACTTTAATCGGTCGTTCATGTCGCCGTCCTGCGGGGTTGGACTGGGATTAATTACGTTTCCAGCCACATGTCTTCGCAAACTATCCAATCATGGGCTCTGTTTCAACCAGGAGAAAGGTAGGGAGAAGCAAATTGTTAGTGCGATCCTGAGCGCGGAAGTTCTGGTGTGGGGCCGGAGCATCTGATCATGGTCCGATGCATTGACTTCAGCAGGGACGAACCCAGGCCTTGACGAACGTTGGCAGGGTTCCAGGGTAAAGCACCAACCTGAATTTTCAGCGATAACAAGCTTAGCTAGCCCAGGAGTCTACCCTCAAGATATCGATTACATGTCAACGCACAGAGTCAGTGGAGAACTCCAACACAGCGTATGATCGACCCACAGCCAGCGTCTCTAATGAGAAAGGGCGCGCTGCACAGGACAAATCCGGCTAGACTCAACCAGCCGTCAGTGATGGGTTCTGGCACCTGCCAAACGCAGCTACTGTGGATAACATGATATTGCTCCCGCGCTATTGCCCTTAGAGAAGGTCGGCTCATTGATGTGCAGAACCACGCTATCAACCCGGACACACTGCCGTGGTAACTATGACAATCGGAATACCGAAGTAACAGCTAGTATCTCGCCAACCCTGACAGTTCCACAACTGCAAATATCTCTCTTGCTTTGTAAATTGACGTCAACTCTTCTTCCCACGCCCGAACAGACTCCGCTAAAGCGTCCGAATCCTCAGTGCGCTCCCAATTGCACTGAATGAACAACATGTCGGGCACTTGGTACTCCTCATCATTAAAATAAGCTGCACAATCCGATAACTCCAGGTCCTGCAAGGAAAACTCATCGCGCAATGCTCGTACAACAGTTACCCACGAACACGTCCCCCCGCACAAACAGAGACCAACACGACGAAGACTGAGTTCCAATAGAGTGTTTTTGTGCAGTTGTAGCAGCTGAAGCATCTCGATGGTTGTGCATTTCACCCCAATCAGAGTCAAGGCTCGAAGATGGGGCGCCTGAAACCACGTGTTGGGACTCGGATGGTTGGGAAGTTGCGAAGATAGACCGGCTGTGATCGTCAATTCTGACAGTGAACTGAACATGTTGAGGAACTGCTGAAAGTCGGCATGCCAACGGCGCGGCCTCTTCCTGACTGGGTCGTTACTAGCAAGCTCACGGCTTTGCCGGATGTCGTTGTCCTCGGCCTTCGATCCTATTAAGATGCTCAGAGTCTTTACTGTAGCAAGACGCTGCTTAGCCGCGACCTCCAGCCAAGTCGGCAGGATGAGCATGAGAGGAATGGCACAATCAGGATCCTCCTCGTCGTCAGATCCAAGAGTGATGTATATCTCCCTCACATCTAGTCGACTCCAGCAGACAGCTGATATAAGTGCTCTGATACAACGCAATGCGTGTATTTTGCTTTTGGGTCTCTCATACGAGATTTTCGGATCAGGAATGGGCGGCCATGTATCGTCTTGATTCGGGAACGTGCCAATGCGTCGAGCGAGTTTCACGGCTCCCCATGGCTTGTATGTGTTGCCCACTCCGACTGCCTTGCAGTTGGGAAACCGAGAAAGAGCTTTTGCCAGTTGTGCGGTGCAGATCCTGTGGTTGAATTGATCTGTCATGTCTTTCCAGCTTTCCCTATAGAGCTTCCCTATGTTCTCCCAGCGTTGATCGCCAGCGTTCGATACGCGCCTCTTGTAAGTATCGGGTTCGATGAGATGATCGACGCAGAGCTCGACCTGTTCGACGGCTTGCCTCAGTATAGGATGGCGGGATATATCCACGAGGTTCTGCATGCTTAGTTGCTCGAGCATGACAGCTCGGGTGTTGAAATAGTCGGCTTGGAAGAGGCGGAAGGTTTTGTCGGCTATTGCTCGGCAGGTTACTCGTAGATGGAGAAAGTCCTCTGGCGAGAGATAGTCTGTTACCTCTTCCACGATCTCTATAGGTAACGAAACGAAATTGGCCATGGTTGAGGGTATCCTGGTGTCGGACGGAAGAACCTGGGACTATAGGATGGGCCGAAAAGTGAGGAGCGTCAGCTTCCACGGAGGGTGAAGCCCATTCTTTTGGGACTGAAGACCGACAGGGCTCGCAGTCTCTTCAATCTTTCCTTTTCGCCTCCAGCAGCCTCTGTTTGATGTCGCTTGCGATGCTGGGGATTGCTCAACTATCGGCTTCTGTGCTTTTCCACCCCAAGGGGCTGAGCGCCAGAAATGGAGTAACGGCATCGGGAGTGTGTGATCTCATTTGCGTGATCGTTTGACCGAACTCTGGCCTGATTTGTGATTGATTTATCAGCATTGTTCATAATTTTTCTCCGTTGTAGCATTAAAGCCGTTGGTTGATCAAGCATCGCCAACCAGCTAATACGCAGATATCGCACCTGCGCTATGATCGCCAACAGAGTTTTGGATCCCGGGGATGAGGGAAGCGTGGGCCGGAGCCAGGATACCGCGGCTTTTGTCAACAGGGGTGCTATGCTGGGGGCCCCAGTGGCAGCAGGCGATAGCTCGGGGTGCAAGGGTGCAAGGGGCACTCTCTGCTAAGAAATGTTAGCGCCAACGCTGGCGCTAGATAGACTTGACCAACTAAGAACGAGCCCGGGTGTGGCTGGCTGGTAGGCCCCGCTGGGCGCCGAAGACCTAGCTCGCCTACATCCCTGTGGAAACGCTCATCATTTTCTCAGAAGGGGCTTGGAGAGCGAGAGCGATTCAGTGTCCCAGCAGCCCTCTTAGACGCTGCGGAGTTCGCCGCCGTTCATGAGAGGTCATGACATACCCTGTAATGCTGTTTTCTTCGGAAACGATTCTCAAGGATTCTCTCGACTGAGTGTTGAATCGCTCAGCTAGCCTTAAGCAGCCAGCGGTCAGTATGCAATCACGTAGACATCTGGTACAATTGAAATAGCGGAACGGTTCTTGGATTATGGGTAGAACATGGCTATCGCCCAGATTGCCCTCCGCCCCATCTAGCTTCTCTCTATCTCTGACCACCGGATGAGCGCCAACGCCTTCCCGATAACTCCGAGTGATCTTAAATTATCTCTCAAGAGCCTTGCTGGCGCCTGCGCTGCTTTGCCTTCCGTGTTTTGAGATAGCGACGACCCCACAGGCGAGCTGTTCGTGTTTCGACCGACCGAAGACGCGATTCGTACCCGGAGACCGCATCTCGGTCCGACAATCGATGATGAAGCCTGTTCAAACTTTCGCCTAGTCCGGTCATCATCGCGTGAAGCTGTTGGTCGTGTCTTCTCATCTCGAGGACAATGGCGGCGATGTCTGCGGATATGACACTGCTAGCTTGAGATGTCGTCTGGTTATGGCCTGGCGCCGATCGCGGCCCAACAACAGACCGTGGAGGCCCGCCGGAAGCCCCCATGCTCGGGGCTACGGTCGCTGACGGCGGTGTACCAGCTGTGCTCGCGAGGTTATATCTGCGGGATCTTTCTTCCAACGTCCTCGTCCAGAATCCTCTGGTGAGCTTTCCGAGATCAAGAAAGCTCGACAGTTTTGTCAGATCAGCCATCATGATATGGGCGTAAAGAATTTCACAGAATTCTCCAATCGCCGATTTGTCGAAATCATTAGCCGACTGCATGACTGAAAAAAGACTTGTGTTGAATAGGCTCAGAGGATAAGTGGTGCTCGACAGATCATCAGATGTTGCTGGTGAGTGGACAGGAACGACGGAAGGAGCAATTTGCCTGCTTGCCGTATGGGGTGCTGTGGCTTTGTAAAAGGGCGTTGTGGAGTGTTTCTTCAGTGCTCTGATTACGCTGTACCCACATGCTGATCTCCCGCACCCGGATGCTGACCTCCCGTATCCACCTGCTGACTTCCTATACCTGCGGACTTCATATGCTGAGTTCTTCGGGCTACCTAGAGACACTGGCACCGTAAGCGATGAACACGTCAAGATGCATGCGGTACAGGTTCTTGACATATTCTCTTGGTTCCTGTAGATACACACATCATCCTCCCACGGCAACCTCTGTTAATAAAGCCGTGCCAACCTTATCTACAACAGTCGCTTGTCATACTGATTCAGGATCTTGCCCAGCTTAGCGTCAACTCCCTGCTCATTCAACCAAATGTCACCGCGATACGGCCGTTGGTGCTCAGGATCCGCCTTCGGTTCCAATACTTTCGAGATGCCTTCTGTGAAAGCTCGACACCATTGGGCCTCCTCCGGCGTATCCCAGTGCAGCTCGAACCTCGCTAGAGTAGACCCTAACGGCATGGCGCAGGCTTCCTGCAGTTCCAACATGCGACCGCCCCCATGTATCACAAGCGCGTACATTCGTTCTCGTCCTGGCAATGTCTGAGCCGACTTCAATGCGTCGTACAGTCCCAAGAGTAAAGCATCACAGTCTGACACCACCCACTGGGAGATAGAAGTGAAGTAAGATCTGGCCATCTCACGCTGAGAGGTCGACTCCTTCCAGTACGTGAGCGGTCTGTCCTGCAATTGGACAGGGCACATCTCCTCGAGGGCCCCAGGGTTCTTCGCTACGAACTCTGAAGCCGGTACCAGTCTCAGATCTAGGAGGGTTTTATCGTTCCAATCGGATAGATCGTGCACCATCGACGCAACCTCCGACCCAAGATACTGGCTGAGGACGAGGATTGTGTCGCTCGCACTCAGGAGGCTGACAATGTTGAAGGAGCATACAGGCTCCGAATGGTCTGTCTCGAAGAAGAAACGGAACGAGACGGAAACGTCGTTTGGGAGCGTCGCAGCTCTAGCAAAAGCGTTGTTAGCTACGCAGAGGCGCAGCTGCTCCTCGCTGATGTGGGCAAACCGCCAGGTAGCGCGGGCTGGTTCATCGATCAACCGCAATTTGATCTCGGTCACCACACCTGCCTCTGCCGCTGCCCCGCCACACATAGCGTACAGCAAGTCTGGATGGCTGCAATCGTTGACCTCAACGACTGAACCATCCCAGAGAACCAGCCGCCCCCCAACAACGGACTGGCATCCAAGTCTATATCGCCTGGCCAGGAGGAGATCCCAACCTGCCGTGGTGAAATGACCCCCTGCGCCAACCCCGAAGCAATCGCCGTGGGGCACCGCTTTGCGGTGTCGTGCCAGGGTCAAGGCGAGCGGGCCCAACAGGCAACCAGGTCCGACAAAAAGCATATCATCCATGACACGCTTCTCCGTCATCCGCCCTAGGTTAAGCATGACCCCGGCACAAGCAGCACCGTTGTGGTACCCGTGGCCGCCACTCTTGACAGAGATTGGAACCCGGCCATGGAGCTTGAGGTTGTTGAATAGCTTTAGGGTTTCACAAACGCCCCATTCGCTGAGGGGGGAAACGACGAGTGA
Source organism: Colletotrichum kahawae (assembly GCA_032988895.1). NCBI lineage: Eukaryota > Fungi > Ascomycota > Sordariomycetes > Glomerellales > Glomerellaceae > Colletotrichum > Colletotrichum kahawae. The sequence continues at coordinate 129,939 of VYYT01000022.1, read as the reverse complement.
GGGGATCTCGGCTGCTCGATCGTGCATGGCTGCCTCTGGTGGGCAGCGCCCATGGGTTTTCTGGGCATGGATGCCACGTTGATTGAGATGACGGAGGAGCATGTCAAGATCCCCATCGCGAGGACTCAACGAGGGCCTGGCAATCGCTCCAGCGGATGTAGGGTCCTGCTGGGCTTGGTGATGGGCGGTAGACCGGTCAAGCTGCCGTGGCGCCATGATTGACGACAGAAACGAGACGGACAATCGAAGGTTCTGGAATGGCAGCATTGCGTAACCCAATGGAATGTCTATCAGCAGGCTTGGTGGAAAGAGATGTGCGACACAGTTCAGCGGCTGTTCCTGATGGTGACTGCAGTTCCCGTCATTTTTTACCCTTCTTATGTAGCACTCCAACCTTGTTCGCCTCGCCTATTTTGGTTCACGCTCGACCGACAGTAGCATGAAGCCCAGTCTTGCAACTTCTCAATGGCTATTTTGGTAACATCTTCACTGTTGCATACCACCACCACAAACACAACGGAACATTGCCGCGGACTCTCAAGTTTCGTCATTATGATCAGATCATGAACTTGATTTATCAGCATCTCGGATATTCCACCTCCGTTAACGCCAGGAAATGACTCAAGTATCTTCAGGAGAGCTGAATTAGCGCCAACAAGAAATAATGGACAAGACCGGCACTCGCGCAATCATCACCAACAGCCTTCAACTTCTTCAAGGGGGCTGGGCTTAAGATGTGTGGGGTCAGATAAATCGGGGTACGCGGATGCAGGCCACAGACTTATGGAGCCTTGCCGAAATAGGTCAGAGACGCGCGGTCGTCTTTCGAAATGATTGATAGCTTTGAGCCTGGTATTTGGTGGAGTGCTCCTGTGGCATCGTAGCACTTTCTGCCAAAGCTGCTTGTGGGGCAGGTGGGGCAGCTGTTACGCAGGGAGATTCTTGTGCTGTGCTTCAGACCCGACAGTCTGGTAAGGTTTCAATAGTCCCATACGAGGGTGGTGGGGCTGCCGTGCTCAGCCCTGTCGGACAAACGGTGGTCCTACGTACATCACCCTTAGCCCGTGCGAGATGGGAGGGGGGGATGGCTAGCCCCTGTCATTGGACGCGCTTCAGAATGCGCTTGGATGCAACACCTTGTTGGTTCAGGCAATCGCCGATCTCAGTCGAACTACACGAGAGTCGCCAGGGGAGACATTACCGGCGGAGCACTGCAAGTGCAAGAAACATTTTTATGTGAGATGATGTAGCAGTACGAACGATGTAGTAAGTTGATGAATCAAACTATTCTGCGGTAGCGACAGACAGACCTCCTCAGCTTTCAGGTAGGGACAGACGTAGACAGGATTTTCGGCCAATGCGTTCTTGCCAGCGGTGTCCTCAAATGGTTGCCTCCTCTGGCTCCTCGAGCTCACCAAAATTGTCTATCCAAAAGCCTCTCTGGCGGTGTCCTTCGCCTGCCTTCGCTATCTTGGTCATATCATCTTTGGTGAGTTGAAAACCCGGAACGTTGCGGAGAATGATCTCCATACGCTTTGGCTTGGATGTTGTTGTAATTGTTATGAGCCCCTGCTCAACTGACCATCGAAGTCCAATGTCGGAGATGGTCACCTCGTAGTTTTGTGCAAGGTCTTGCCAGACACCAACCATGGAATCGTCGGCCTCCCGAGTCAACGGGAGTAAGCAGCCATAGGCAGCAATGGCAATGTTATGCTGCTTGTGAAACCGTAGGAGATAATCATCTTGGATGTAGGGATGATATTCAATTTGGTTGATTGCAGGAGGGACTGTCGCGGTTTTCAAGATAGCTCGCAAGTGTGAAAGCTTGAAGTTCGAAACACCAATGGATCTGACGCGACCAGACAGCTTCAGTTCTTCCATGTGAGCCCAGGCACATTGGAGCTCTACGTCCGACCGTGCGTTGAAAGGAGCATGGATCAGATATAAGTCTACAAACTCGAGACCGAGCCTGCGCAGAGACAACTCAAATGAAGCCTTCGGATTGGTCATATCCCAAAGCTTGGTTGCCACATAGAGCTCTTCTCTAGGAACTCCAGAGGTTTTGATTGCTAAACCCATCTCGATCTCGTTCCCGTAGACTAAGAAGATATTAGCTGGGCACGAATCAAATGCGAGCGCGACTATACCCTCGGCGCCGTCCAAATGTCGAAATCCTGCCTGGATAGCGTTCTTCGCGGCTTCGACGATCACACGGTCGATTGGCTCGCTGCTCGTCTTGAAGTTCGCGGTCCCCATTCCATAAGCGAGCTGAGCTTAGATGTCACTAAGAGCCTCTTAGATCAAGGACGATCACATACCATTGGGATGAAATTGCCATCGTTCAACTTTAGCGATGGGAGGGGAGGGCTCTGGTTTAACTCATCACGGGTTGCTTTGACGTCTCCAAGAGATCCCATTTTGGCCGTGGATAGCAGAGATTGAAGAAGAGTGTGGAACCGAGAGGAAGGAGTTGATACCTGAATGTCGTGCGGGCGTGAGCCTGACAGCTTTCCTTGCTGCGTGGGTCAAGCATGATCATTTATACCCAGTGTCAAACTCAGTGCCCTGTCTCGGGCCTTAAGCTGCACACTATATCAGGGAGTAACTCTTGATACATCCCATGTGGGGATGCTGGTCGCCTGTCACCGAGGCGTCTGTAACTCTCCGGGGACACAGGACGCCGCGCGCGGAAGATGCGGCAAGCAGCTCCGCTATCGCCCTTCCCTTGCCCTTCCTACGCCTGGAGGCCTCGGGAGATGTCTTCCTGTACAGTACATCAGCTGAGAAGCACTTGACATGATACCTTTGATTGCAGGGGCCGTTCTCAGACAGACTGGGTGATGATCTTCCTGACTTCCAATGCTGGGGTCCCTGGAAAGGCACAGTGGCCTGGCGGACGGAAACAACTTTCTGTATATATAAGCCCCTCTTCTTCAGTCAGAGCACAATAAAAGTGCCGCCTCTTGCAATCGCCAACGCAATGGATCCACACAATCAACCGACTGATAGCCGCCGCTTGCGACGCAGTCGCAAGAGGACCGCCCTGACCGCAAGTAACGACGATCCCAACCAGCCCATGCAAGCGCCGAAGCCTCTCGGCCACAGAAGACTTATTTTTAGCTTGGAGGGGACTGAAGCCCTTGAGCAAGGAGACTCCAGTACCGCAGGTGCTTCTCGCACGATCCCAGTTGCTGTACAGGCCAGTGCACCAGCTATCCAATACACCCTTCTTGACGATTTTGATGTAAGTCTTTCGTAGTCAAAACTTCGGTAAAGCTGACTTTTGGTAGCAAAAGTGGAAAGTCTTCCATGATGCATTCGAAGCATGCTTCGGAGATACGCCGTTTTACGAAGCCTTCAGTTCTACCATTCAGATGCATGGTACGCAATACAGAAGAGTGGTCCAGGCACAAAGCAAGCTGATGGAGGATTTGAGTTCCACACAGGCGGCGCTGCACAAGGCATTGGCTGAACGGGACGAGGTACTGCTTCGGATGAATAGCTTCCGGCGTGCTGTGCCACTCGACATCGTGTCTGGTGAGGAAGGGCCCGCAACCATGAACAGATAGAACCAAAATAGATACTGCGCCGAGATTGGAACCGCTGGAAATAACAGTGTGAGTGGCGCATTACAACAGGAAGTAAACCCTGTTGGCCTTATCGGAAGGCGAACTTCGAAAGTTCCATGAGTTATTGGAAGCTCACCAGCAGAGGCAATCAAAGGTTCATAGACAGTCTCTACTTAAATACGAAAGAATCCCTTCAAGTAACACATTGGTATCAACCCAGTCAAACCAACCATTATCTTACATCAATCAAATAAACCTCTTTCACAAGCACAAAACGTCAACATGAAGCAGACCAAGACCAGCAGGAAGCGCTCAAACGCTGTCGTTGAGCAAACCGAAATAGCCCCTCGGCCATTGCCTCAACTCAGCGTGCAGACGGCACCTGTGCGGGAGGTTATCGTAAGTACACAGATATCATTCAAGTTCTTGGCTGACAGCACTAGCCCACCATACCCGGACATGTTGTTCATCAGCGAAGCTTCTCCGACCAGCTGGATTATCAGTTGTGGAACATGGGCCAGATCATCAACATCTGTCGCGCTGACCGGAACACACGATTCCAAGATCTGAGTCGAGAACGAGAAGCCCGCTCCGGCCTGGAACAGACCATGTCTCGGTTGCAAGAGGAGCTCTCGTCGACTACCTCGAAGCATTTGGGTCTTCATGACCAGTACTGCCTGCTTGGCAAGAAATACGACGAACTTCAGTCGTCGTCTAATCTTGTTAACGCCGAACTTCACCGGGAGCTTTCGGCAGCGAAAGATCTCTTGGAGAGGCAGAGAGAACGCATTCATGCATGCGAGATGGATCTACGTCAGTTCCAACGCAAGGTCGATGACCAGGCTCAGTTGGTGAAGACACAAGAGGATATTATCAAGGATCTCTATGCTCGCGACCAAGGCCGTACTCCACCTTTCCGAGACCTTGTCACTTTACCCAAGGCCGACTTTTTCAGCGTTTCGCCCAAGATGGAGGAAGAACATGGTCAGAGCAGAGAGGGGAATGGGGATCCTCAGCATGTCGCCAAGCGACAAAGATCACAGTGACCTGGTCTATTCAGAAAGTTTTGTACACACGTTGTTGTTAGTCTGAATGTCACGTGCGCACTAGTTCATGCAGCTTGAACGTCGATGTAACGCTAGTGAATCAGATGCTGCCCTGCTCTTAGGATTGCGACTCGTGCCACAAAGAATAGGTCGCTAGCCGTATATCCCGCCTCCCGCCTTTTCTCAAAAGTTGAAGTTCCCCTGAACGTTTTTGTCGCATGGTACATCTCGAGCAGTTCTGTGAAGGGTTGACAAGAGGATGTGCAGACGGGGATACAATTCAGATTAGGGCCGAAAGGTTCGTGATTTCGAATGACGTCTCCAGCTCCCAGCTTGCCATAATGTAACAGTGACTGACTTCACACACGGACCAAGGAGGGGCGGCGCGGGGAAGTTCCCCCAGTGGGCCGTCTTCGTTTCGGAGATTGGCCAATCCTCTGCTCTTCCGACGCCATCACTCACAAGGTGGCGTTGGCTGAGGGATTTAAACCGCTACATGCTAACCTCATTGATACATCTATGTCCGGCGATTGCAAGGCTTAGATGAGAAAATGGTCAGTTGTGTTGGTGCTCAACTAACATCCCTGCTTGAGACATTTCCTATATGCAAGACGAAAGCTAAAATCCTCCTTCGGATTAAACCTGGTCAATACAACTATGTCCGAAGATTGCAAGGCTCATCTGGGAGAATGGTCAGCTGTGTTGGTGCTCAGCTTGCATCCTTGCTTTGGGGCACCTGCACCATGCAAGGTGGAAGCTTAAGCTCCCTTCGAAGATCAATCAAATCGAGCGGCTCGTCCCGAAAGTCTGGTAACTCGCCCCACCGGGCGCAGGGACACACGGCTGGAAGGTGACAGCAGGTGAGCAATGCGCCCAGTTGATAGCTTTCGCGAAAGCTATTATTTGCGCAAGCCGACCTGCTCGGCTTCTCATCTAACCGACGACTGTCTGGACCAGCGCAACCTCGGGCTTCGGCCTTAGCATCATCCCGTTGGCTTTCTGCGGACATCGAAATGTGACGCTTGCCCGATAGAAAATAGCGGCCAATCAGACGTGGATGTCAGTTCAAAAAAAGAAATCCCGAAAGGCCGTCGGCGGGCGTTGACTTGACCAACTGCTGGTCAGTGACATAACGTAGCGATTAGCTCCTAGCCGCCGTTTTCGAAGCTTTTGACATCTTTCCAGATCTATTACCGCGCGATTGCGCCTGATTCACCCAAGCACCAGCTTGCTCAGTGCAAGTCAAACATGTCGCTACCCTCGGAATTGACCGCTGCTGTCCAATGTCTCGGGCGACATTTGGATACAGTTCGACAGCGCGCTTGTGATAGAGAACAATTAGTGCGAGCCACGTTAGATTCTGAGAGAACTGCGCTTCAGCACAAAATTGCAGATAACCAGAATCGAAAAAAGGAGGTGGAAGCATTACTTGAGGTTTGGGAACATGAAAATGCCGATGCTTTCCAAAGGCTCGCGCGTCTCGAAGCAAGCTACCATGATTCACTTCAGAGGTCGCGATCGCTGGAAGCTGTCCCAGATTACCAACATCTAGTGAGTGCTGCTTCTATACTTTCGCTGGCTTCAGCTAATCCTGGAGATGCAGGTCGGTTTCATATTTGGCAGCGCTTCGGTTCCAGCTAGAACCCCCAGTTCTCTACCATATATGCATACCCAGGACGCCATGATGATGAGCGAGATCCAAAACAATCCCGAAGACAGTGAGCCAGCAAACACTATCACAACCATGCAGCAAAATATCGAACTCTCAGAATCCGCAGTTGCTTCTCTTCGGCGTCAAATGGCGGAGGGAATAGCCAGTCATCAGTTCAACCAAGGCCACACGAAGGATATCGGCCATTGCTTGCCCAAAACACAAAACTCAATCGATTTTGAAGAGCTCTATGAAGGCGGAAAAGCCAAGTACAAACATAGAATTCTCTATTTCAAAGGCCAGTGGTATATACTCAAGTGTGATGAGCATGGGATTCACTTTCCATACCGGTCTGCCTCTGCAGCAGGCTCTCATCTTCGAAGCCACTGGCATAGAGGTTCGGCCTCGAATTTCGCAGCCGTTATCAAAGCCTTCGGCGTTAGAGTGGAGAATTGCAATGGTGAGAGGGCCGACCGAAACAACGAGGAATTCTTGTCTGCCTTGGCCGGTGGATATTGCGTATACAAGGGCACGCGAGAGAGTCAGAAGAGGCAGAGTACTGGTATGATCCCTTTTGAGAGCACTTACATCAGCTGACCCGGTCATAGAAAATGATCTGATTGCCGAAGAAATCATTGTTGCATGTGACTCTCACTCAACCCGGGATCATGCGAACCATTTGAACCAGCCGCCTGGTCCTTCGACGAGCGAGTGCGAGAATTCCCGGCCGCCCGCATGTGGCCAAGTTCTGACCGTTCCAGGTCATGACAGGATGATGGACCTCCGAGGAGACCTGAGGGACAGTCAAGAACAGGGAGGATTGCAGGAGCCGACGAATTGTAGTCAGTGGTGGCATATTGTGAATGACAATAGCTGAAGCGGGAACGGTCAACAGTACTAGTGTTTGAAGCGAGCTATAAACGAGAGACTATAACAATAAGACCTGAAGAAATCTATAGAGCCGGCTCTATTTTATAAGAAGCCTTTCCATGAGCTCCCTGTTCTCCGCTCTGTCCTCCCGTCTCTCCTTTCTATCTTCGATCGACATCTTCACTAGCTCTTGTATGGCGACGACTATTTGCTGCTCCATATTGTAAGCATCACCACTTCGAAGTAGACGACTTGGGGATTGGATGGCACGTGGATACGCAAGCTTCAAATAATTTCGGTCATACGACGGATACGTCAACTGTCCATACGTCGGCGCCCAGCTTGGCCTCACTCCTCTTTTGACGAGGAAGTCGTCGATCTTTTTATCAGCGAGCTTGTGGCCAATCCAGGCTCGAAGTGCTGTTCGGGACAGGATGTGGGCTTTCTGCGGGTTCGGGTCGTCTTGTCTATCGACCCAAACGTAGCAGATGCCGCTGGTTCCTAGCCCGTAGAAAGCAACGCCACGTATGCCAACGAAAAGGTTAGGTCTGACGTCTTTGTATACTTCTTCCATGCCGTTAATGATGTTCTTCTGCTCCTCTGGAAGTTCGTGATAAAGACGGGTTGCCTCGTACCCGAGCTCGCTGCCCGGGACCAGTTTGACGGGATTGGCCTCGGGGACCTCGACAACGAATCGCCACCCTACAGGTGATTTCTGCCCGGTAACTTTACATTTGCGTTCGAGAACACAGCAGCCCAGAATTCTGTCCCCTAACGGTGTTCTGCCTACCTGCTGCAGTTGCGTCTCTCTTGGGGGTGGTATTTCCTGGTCCATGTTGTCCTGGCCTATGTTGTCATGGTCCATGTCGTCCTGGTCCATGTCGTCCTGGTCCATGTCGTCCTGGTCCATGTAGTCTTGGTCCATGTTGTCCTGGCCTGCGTTGTAGTAAGCGTCTTCGTTGGGTCTGTTAGGAGAGACGTGCTCTTCGTCTACGTCCATGGATTGTCCCATGCCTGCATCATGTCCGGTATTCGATGCAGAACCACCAGGAGCATCTTCCATATTGACGTCTTGACCCACACGGCTGCTATTCCTGTTGTCCTGCTTGCCTTTACGTTTTCTGGCGTTCTGTTTGGGCTCGCCAGGTTGGTATGTAGTCAGCGCAACCAGCCTCTGATCGGCAACTTTGCCGAAAGCATCTGCCCATGCCAGAGGCCATTGGTTGTATTCATTCGAGCATTGTCGACGGAAGGTAGTTTTAACGCTCTCTGCTTTCGCTTTGGCATCTTCCGGTTTCATTTTGGTTTGGAGAGAGTTCAAATCGTCTCTCATAGAGGTCGCGATACCCTCGCTCATCTGGTAAAGGTCCCCCTTTCGTCCTTTCTTCTCATTGACCTTCTTAATCTTGTTGTTCATTTTCTTGATATCGGTCTTTGAGTCCGCTCCATTCATAAGGTATGCCAGAACACCTTTGGCGTATTTGCTGTGAATTTTCGCAATATCTTCGTCTTTTTTCGGTACATCATCTTCGTCGTCGTCGAAATCTTCATCAGAACTCGGGTCATCATCCCCGTTCCTGCCGAAGGCGCTGTCATCAAACTCTTCGTTGACCTCGACTGTGGCAGTTGGAATCTTGCTCTGTTGGCTAGTTCCCCTCAGCTGGCGGTCATATTCTGCTTTCTCTCGTGGGTCTGTAAGCGTAGACTTCGCGTCGTTTACTTCTGCAGATGCATTGTCAGAATGTGCCTCACCGCTGTACGTTGATTGTACTTACTTTGCATACAGAGTTTCGCCATCTTGTCTTGGTTTTTGTCCGTATGCACAAGCTTCGCCATCTTTTTTAAGGCAGTCTTGATCTGATCGTCGCTGGCGGTGCTGGGAATCTCGAGAATGTCGTAGTAAGTGGCGTTGTTGTTTATTAGCGGCAGCATCCTCGTGACGGCAGCTCGTCGGTTTCTGTCGTTGAGCTGGGACGCGCTGGCTCTAGACGTCTGTTCCTCTGTGAGGCGATTCACGGCAGCATTGAAGATGACGTCGAAGAGGTCCTCTTTCTTTTGCAAAATGAATCTGTCGATGTCCGCGGCGCGGACATCCAGCTCGGAAACGGCCTCAGACTTCCTAACTTTCGAGGCCAAGTCACGCACAAGGTCAAGCTTATACTTATTTGCTATCACAGCCTTCTTGGCTATATGGTCCTCGCCTTTCATATCGACAAGGCGCTTCCTCAGGAAGTTGACGAAATTGGCAGCCTCTGCATCAAGAACTTTCCTGATGGATGGATCTGTGAATTCAACCGTAATAGCCGGCCGGCTAGACTTGACTTGGGGCTCAGGATCGTCTGGTTCTTCCTCGGGAGGCAGGTACTGGTCTCTGGAAGTAGCCGTCGGCGGAGCAGCGGGGACCTCTACATGGCTTGAGGTAACGATTTGGGCCTTTGGCTGCGTTGAAGACGGTTCTATGTTGTAAAAGGCCTGGTCGGTGGACACAGCGATTGTTTGATTGGCTGGTTCCGGGAGTGCCAGAGGCTTTTTAGCCCGAGGGGTGGAATTGCCCGACTCATCCTCCGATTCTACGGAGGGGGCGGGTGGAAGCGCCAAAGGTTTAGACTGTTCAATAGACATATTGTGTGTTTGTCGGGTGAAACCGAGGTGAGTCTATGAGCTTTGGCGGCCGTTATATAGCGCTCTCGAGTTATTATTAGAAGAAATCCCGAAATGGCCGTCATGTCACAACTGGCCGGGCCGTTTCTGGACCAACACGCCAATGTCAGTGATTGGCTAAGACCCTCGTCTGCGCCTTCATGGTTATTGACGAGGAAAACCTCCTCCGACGCAGACTTCATGGATGACAACAGACTCCATGTTTCATCGCCTTTGGTTCGAGTTGCGTGTGGGCAGCGCGAACAAGCTTGCGCTGAAGCTGAACCCAATTCAGTGGTCAGAGCGGGTCGTGATCCGTGGTCCAACAAACCCTGGTCAGACCCCCACAGGTTCGCGCTCGGCGCATCCATGTTGACGCGACCGCAAGGGTGAGGGTGTCCCCCGCTGCTCGTCGACCAGGGCGCATGCAGCGAACATTCAGAGCCAACACCCTCAGGGACAGTGCGCCTTGCAGGGGTAGACTGGGTATTTAGTACCTGCGTCTGCCCGTGCACGGGAGGGAAACAGAGGGCGGCGGTCGCGCTGTTCAGACGAACCGAACCGGTACGATGGATATTGCGTCCAAGCTCCGCGCTCTGGAGACGAAGCTCCAGCATGTCACCAGGATTGTCTCCACGCTCCAGCTGTGCACTCCGCACGCAGGAAGGAGAACCCGACGCAACAATCCCCGCCAGACCACCAAGCCAACGTCGGCTCTCGATGAGCTGAAAGACCTTCTCACCGGACTTTATGCTGAACTACAGAAAATACAGGAAGAGGTTTCGCGAACATCCGAGCAGCCTAGCCAAGAGCCTTTACCTGCTGATGCCGCGTCGCCGAGCTCAGCGCTCTCTTCCCCGCCGCTATCTGTCGTGGCGGACGGACACTCGGACCCACCCGTGGACCTTCCGGCGCCCTCGCCGCGAGTGGTCAATGTGCCCACCCACCAGGAGACCGTCCCCAGTCCACCTCCGGACGCCGGTGGACCCCGCACAGACCTGGAGCCACCCTCGGCGGTTGGCCTGGACTCCGCGGCACCGTCACCACTTTCCGATCTGGGCTCCGACGTGGAATGGGCTTTGCAGCATGCAGGGTCGCTCCTCGAAGCGCAGGGCGAGTCGCCGACCGACCCGGCCCCGCCTGAGCCTGCACCGATCACGACCAGGCCCAAGTTCAGCTTGACGACTGAGGATATGGGTGTCAATTTGGTGCCGAACATCGCCAAGATGGTCAGCGACGAAGACTTCACGGGCAAGGTCCGGATCACAAATCTGCCCGAGGTTGACTGGGCCAATTTGGAGTCCAGCATCGGGCGGCCTAAGAATCGCGAGCATCTGGGAAACGTGTACACCAAAGGTCCCGATGGGTCCGGATACTCATTTCTGAAGCTATCGCCGTCCACCAAGTTCGTCCTCCCGGAATTCTCTCAGATGCCAGAGAAGCCGTCGGAGGACGAGATCACAGCGTTTCTTGACGACATCGCCAACGAACCCCCCAAGGGGTCCATACCGTACTATGCCGGGCCGCCGCTGACGTCTAGCACCGAATCGTTCCTCCACCCAGGCGACGCTCTTGCGTCCATGGAAGCCATTGCCGGCGGGAACTCGCCCTACGTGTACATCGGCGCCAAGTATTCCGGCACCGGCTGGCACGATGACGACGCTCTTCTCTGGTCATGCAACTACGTCAGCTTCGGCTGGAAGCTATGGCTCGTCGTCGCAGAACACCACAGGGCGAAGTTCGAAGCCTTCGTCCGCCGACACTGGAAGGCGAACCGATGCGCGCAGTTCGTACGCCACCTGTCACTCTTCATCGGCCCGTCAAGGCTTCGCGAGGAAGGTATTGACTTCGTCGTACACTGCGCCGGGCCCGGCGACATGGTCATCATCCGCCCCGGGCAGTATCATGCCGTCGTCAACTTCTCTTCGTGCTTTGCCACGGCGATCAATTTCTCGCTGCCCGGAGACCGCGTCATGCCGCCAGGCCTCGCCGTTTGTAAGCAATGTGGGCTATACCCTCTGCACCGCCCGGACTTCCGCGTTGTCTCGCCCCCTCCCTTGGACCCCGTGCCAGGCGTGGAGACAGAGCATGTCAGCATCGCAGAGAGGACAAAACTCGCGAGACGACCGGCGGCGCGGCCACAGGATTTGCAGCCAGCTAAGAAACCGAAAGCTTCCCGGCCTCATCCAGAGCTGGACGAGATCATCAGCCAGGTCCTGAAGATCGACAAACTCTGCCACATTCCTCGTATCGACCACAGAAACCCACCAAGCCCCGAAGTCTTGAAACTCGCCATGGCCATCGGCAGCCGCCCGGCGATTCAGCAATTCTGCGACCTCGTCCGCAGTAGACGGGAACCGAATAACACACGACTTTGCCTCTCCAATGGCTTGTACGCCCGCATCAAAGACCGGCTCGGGGTTATTTCTGTATCTCAACGGCGAACGGCGTTCGAGAAACTCCTAGTTCGCTTGAACCAATACCACCTTGCTTGCGAAATCAGGCAGGCCAGAGATGGCCGCATAAAAGCAGACGGTGCGGTTCTTGCCGAGATTGCTAGAAAAGCCGGCTGCTCAAAGGACACGCTAGCTTATCATCAGAAATTTGGCAACAGGTTGATGCGTCTTTGTGGTGACCGGCACCAGTTGCTATGCCTAATCTTCTTGAACAGCAAGAATCCGTTTGGCATATCCCCAGACGCATTTAATGGGCTCGATAACGCCCAAATAAAGATGCTACACGACCTACTCGACCAGCCCTACTTGGCATCGATATGCTCGGCGGCAACGCTCTTCATTCGTTCGCTCGACAGTTCCTCGGAAGACGTAGACTTTCGCTGGGAACATGATTCCCTAGCCACGGCGGATCTTCCAGAGGAAAAGCTGCTCTCGCTCCTCCAAGCTGTACCTTCAATCTCGGAAAATCTGTACGACCCGACCAAACACCCACATTGGGCACCTCCACTGGGCTGGCCTGACGATCATCCCTGGCCAGCTGATCCAACCGCAATTCTTGATTCCAGTAGCAGGAAATGCGATTTATGTGATGATGTGGGCTGCAACTGCGTGCGTCGATTTGTCGGGGACCAGGGTCCGCGTTGTATGCCCCGCATAACGCATTACGGTACCCTGGGCCGCGGACTGCAGGCTGTCGCTAAGGAACCCGGACAAATAGCATATCGGAAACACGAGATCATAGGGCTCCTATTTGGCGAAGTCGTTCCGTCAGGTACATTCGACGATGACCGCACGTTGGACTTCGTGAGACCAGACCTTCAAGAGGAACCCATCGTGTGCCAGCTTCGCTGTGTTGACGTGGGGAGCCTCTTCAGGCTGCTGAACCACTCTTGCCGTCCATGTGCTCATCTTGTCCAGATGAGGATGAGTGGAAAGTACGTCACTACTGTACAGGCTAATCGAGACATTTTCGATGGCGCACAAATTACAATTTCGTATGGGAAAAATTGGAAAGGGGATAATTGTCTTTGTGAAGTGTGTCGGTCTTGAACATCGTTGCCGTGCACGGGCCACGACTGAAATGGATTCCAGTCGTGGCCCGTGCACTGCCCCACTGTCCATACTCTTCACCTTTTGCGAAGTAGCTTTCGTCGGTTATATAGTTAAACAAACAAAGTCCCAGAGGAAAAGCTCATTTAATAGGCGGTCTTTGGTCAGGAACTTTTACTTCTCATCTCAATAAATAGCATGCGAGGGGCAATTTATGCCAGAGTGAAGTCTGATCGGGATACGCAACGCCATACGCTCTAGGGCCATGTCAGGTCCATCCGCGCAATAGCCCTTCCGCTAAAAATCGGTTTCCCATCACACTTGCTGCTCCGAGATAAGAAGCCGTTAGGCAAAATCATTGAACGTTGAATACATAGCTATGCAGATATATGAGAAATCCAGTGGCTTCGAACAGCTTCACTCATTACTCCTGCGTTTCCCACGCCAATGTCATCTCTTGTAATAAATCATTGAAGGCTAAATCCGTAATCCAACATGAACACCCGAAAGGCGTGTAAAAACAAGATTGTACATCGTTTGATATCGATGAATCTGGCGTCAGTCTAAGAAGCGGATTCTTTGGCAGTGAATGAAAGCAGCCAATATAGTGGACTTGTCTGTGGAAGTGTTAGCCTCTTTCTCTTTGAACGGAAGTTTGACTCACGCAACCCAGAATGGGGACCGGATCTCAAAGGGCCGCACCCAATCCTCACCAGATCCAACATGAGATAGCAACCGGCCGTGGGCAGATAGGACCCCTTGAATCAAACTCAAAAAGCAGTCTTCGGATCGCAGCATAACGCCATGTGTTTCTTGCAGACCGTTGTAGAGCATCATGTCATTGCAGTACAGTTGGTATGCTATGAAATGTGCCGTGCTAGATTCTAGGGAAGGTATCATTGCGTCATTTCTGCTAGCGTGTAAGTTGCCCAAAAGCTTGATGCTATCTGGACTTGCTTCGTTGAGTTGCCGGCTATGCGGAGCGAGAGGATCGAAAGAGTCGGAACGCGTTGGACTTTGTGAGGCTGTCATACGATTGGTCAATGATAACCGGGATTCGTCGGCTTCGAAGTCAGAATGGTGAAAGAGACTGCGTTCCGTGGATGTTTCCGTCGTCCGGTGTGTAGGTGGAGGTGTTTTGTGTGAAAGGGCGGGCGAGGGCTGAAGAGGCATCACTGGAGCTGGAGTTAATGCCACAGGCTGGTCTTCCCTTTGGATTGTGCCATTTTGGTGCCTAATTGTCGCCATTAGTGATGTCGAAGCATCTTCCGTGCTCAGGGGGATGCTTTTTTCTGGCAGAAGGTCTTTATCGCCCCTGGGCGGAGCTTGAGACTGCACTGTTTCGATCAGGGCTAAACAACGCCCCCGGTGCTTTGCGTATAAATCTGTGCGATAGAATTGCTTAGAGCAATTTGAACACTTAAATCTTGGTCTGGCGTGCTTTGCTTTATGCCTGGTCAACAAGCCGACTAGTTTGAATGTTTCATGACACGTAACACATTCAAATGGTCTGTTCTCTGTATGCTTTCGTAGATGTCGTTGGTAGAAAGTGGCATTTTCCAGAATAGCAGGGCAGCTTGGGCATTGAATGCTTTCTAGTTGGCTTACCAAGCCAGGAATGCATGCCAAAAGTCCCATGGGAATGCTGTGCTGCAGATCACGCGATGCATGACTTGAGGTAATTGTGAGCAGCAGAAAAGCAGCGAGAGATGCGCTAACCAACCTGCTAGAAACGGGCTTTTCACGCTTTGCGTGTAACCCTTCTTGCATTATTGATAGAGTGAACAGAGTGCCCGATACGATTCTTCTAGGGAGAGTCGTGCCGCTTTCGTTGTGACGGGCTAGAGATAGGCTTGATGTTATATAAGGTCTTGAATCCAAACAGAGATGGTTAGGTTTTGCGATGGCTCTGTTCTTCTTGGAAAACATAACGGCGAGGGGGGGCTTATGTACTTTTCAGAAAGACCGGACAGGGTTCTTGAGTTTGGGGGCAGGGGTCTGAAATTAACTTGTTTGAGTGCATTTGAAAGATGTGCAGATGGCTTAGAAATCTGAGTCTTCATTCTGGGTTTTCATTATGCTGATCTACAAGTTGCATGCGCTTAAATCGATTGCTTCCTAGTCAGTTATTTAGATCTGTTCTCCGAGATGCTCCTGCCAGTATTCCCAGTACTTCCCCTTCGAATATAAGAGCGCGTCATGAGTTCCACTCTCAATGAACTTTCCTTTATCGCCGAGCACGATGATTCTGCCTGCATTCCTGATAGTTGACAACCGGTGTCTAAAAGTCTCAGCGCCTGCGAACCAGCAATAGAAGACGACTTACGCTACGGTCATGCTAGTCGAGTTTTCCAAAACTTCCGAGAAACTTTGCTTAATAAAGCCTTCTGTCGCTGCATCCAGAGCACTGGTCCCTTCGTCGATCAGCGCAATCACTGGCCTCTTGAGAAGCAGTCGTGCTATTGCTATCCGCTGGATCTGTCCGCCAGAGAAATTCCTTTGCATGTCAGCTTGCAACAAACCATTGACGTATAGCTCTTACTTTCCGTCCTCCCCGCATGCGGTTTCATAACCACCCTGACGTCTCTCAATATCATCATGAATTCGAGCCTTCACACAAGCCTCTTGAATTTCTCTCATCGTGGCGTTCCGTTTCCCAATGAGAAGGTTCTCCTTGACTGTAGTGTCGTAGATGTGAGGATTCTGCTGAAGGATGCCTATATGGTTTGAAAGACTGCCGCGGTGTCAGAAAAAAGCGTCGATGACGACATCGGATCACCCACGAATCAAAGTCAATTTTCGTAACATCTTGGCCGTCAATCAGGACCTCGCCGCTGTCGGGCTCAATTTGACCGGTTAACAAGCTAAGGATCGTCGATTTACCCGCCCCCGAAGGTCCAACGAGAGCGATGTGCTCCTCAGCATCAATGTCGAGGTTGAAGTTATCGAGCACCACTGTACCACCGCGGCTGACCGTGACGTTCCGGAAGTTGATTGCACCCCGTTCGAATGTGAGCCGTTTGCCTCGTTCTTTGGGGACAGTATCCATAATTTCCGCAGCTTCGGCAGCGTACTGAAAATTTCTCACGATCTTATCGGAAGCTTCGCGTATTGAAATTATAGGCGTGACTGTCTGTCCCCAATATGAGATAAAAAGGGTTAAATTTCCAAGGGTCGAGGTTCCAACGTGAATCTGCGAACAAACGAGATATGCGCCGGTCAAGCAGCCAATGTGACTGACCACGAATCCGAGAATCCACGTAACAACAGCTTCAAGATGTGCCAGAAATTTCGCGATATGGACCTTTCCAAGGGACGTGTTGTTCTCGGCAATTTGGTGAGTAATCTGGCCAAAAACGGCCCCGGTTCCCCGGCCCCTTATGGTGTCCGCCCGGGAATGTCTGTGTATCTTTTGAACCTTTAAATAATCGCCAGTCGCATCTCGGGACTTCACTTTCCCTCGTTCGAAGTTGAGGTATTCCGCAACCAGACGCATCACTATAACGATCATGACGTGTTGACCAAACTGGAGCGCCATGAGCGGCATAGTGACGCAGATTGCTATCAAAAAGTCGAAAGAGTTATCCAAGAGACTGTCGAAGGACTTTGGGATGTCTACTGCATTATCGGCAGCAGTAATAAGGTTTGTGGGGTTTTTGTTCGCATGGAAAGAGGGATCCGCAGTCATGATCTTGGCGTAAATCGTTTTGTCAAGCTCCTCTCCACGGTAAGAGTCGAGACGGGCCGACATCCAATACTTCGACGCGCGGGACAAAATTTGACAAACTTGAGGGATAACCCAAGCAACGATACGCTTTTGGATAGACGGCCATGTGTCCCCGAATGTGAGTCCATCAATGATTCGGCTCAAAGCTTGTGGGATCCATATGTCAAGTCCTGTCAGGCCTAGTGTCAGCAGTAACTTTAGAAGCAGGCGTGCTTGCATCGTAAGACTTCCGCTGGGCCAGATAAACCTCCGGAAGATTCGAAGTTGGTGTGTCCACTTTCGTACGTTGGTAGCTGTCTTGTGCAAGACCTCGAGGTGGGTTTCATCGGGTTCAGACGCAGCGTTCTCATCCTGGGGTAGACGTCTGTATCCGTATTTTTCGCCAAAGAGGACGCAGGATACTAGGAGTGCGTAGAGTAAGAATGTCGAAAGAGCGATGAACAGGCTCAGTAGCTGCCATACGTTGGGCTCCTGTGTGGCTATAGCCTGTACAATGACGAAGGCTTCATTGAGGGACCCCAGGCACCATGCCCACTTGTAAAGCGTGCAGAGGCGGTCCGACTCATCATAAAGCCTGCCTGTCTGAAAAGTCGTCGCAGTAGCGAATGAAATGGCGCACCACACCGGAGCCAGATTAGGATCTCGTCGTATGATGGATAATGCCCAGACGTACAGCGCGTTGCTCCACAGGCTGACCATTTGCAAGCGAAATACCCAGATGAAGCCTCGTAGTGGCGATACTCTGCGTTCCGATACCCATGGTGCTGTAAGTGAGATCAAAGCAGCCAGGATTGAGCCGGACAGACGCGTATAGTCGAGAATCTCGTCGGGTGACATAGTGATTGTGCCGTGCGAAAGAAAGGCTTGGTGGCAGGAAACGGATGATGGGGATTCATGTACATAAAAAGGCAAAAGACATTTCACTATACTCGCAGAATGAGAAGTATTGGTTCGCCTGCAAGGCGGATGATACACTGACTATTCCTGCAATCATCCTTATTCTTGCTTCTTCAACGCACTAGCCACGTTACGATGCTCACAGCCTGATTTCATCAGAGACTGCGCATATATTGGCCGGGACATAGAGACCCCTGCCGCTGCTTTGACCTGGGGAGAGGGCTTCGCCTTCAAGATAGGCAGCGGGCGTACGATAGGGGTATGTTCATGGCCTTGAGGTACCAAGTCTTGTCAATTCATGACATGCTCCCCAAGTCTCCCTCCTGCGAGGAGTGGAAGCGTGGCATGGGTTTGAGTCGCCTCAGAGAAAGACCACGTCAAGTTTGCGCCAAGAAAGCACCGGTCTGCATGGTTCTTTTACCCTTCCTTGACTTGGTTTAAGGTCCTCATCTCAAACACGAAGGCCTGACCAATACGCATGACTGCGAGGCGCCGGCCCCTGACCGTTGGTGTCAGGTTGCCCGCGGCGATCCCTATGGACGGGTATCTAGAGCCTGATCTTGTGTTCCTTGACTCAAACTAAGGAATACTATACGTATCCCAGTATTAATGGTGGATGCTACTTCCCTTGATAATGAGGTTCTGTGGGGACAAAATGTAGCAACATCTTTGAAGGATCGAGTCGTCTTCTTGGCCTATGGATGTGGCTGGCACAGAGAGAATGTGTTGTCGCTACCTTCAACTAGATGAAGCATGCGCGCGTCTGCTGGAGGAAAATATCACTACAACAGCTACAGCGTAGAAAAAGTGCAGAGATGTGATTCAGCTGGTGTTGCATTTGTCTGTGACACGTAATGTCCTAGTATATTTAGGGAGACCTATCGAACCGTAGAACCCCGCCAGAAGACCTCTTGAAACTGAGAATCCTAAGTGCTATTCCCCTGTTCGGGCTCGCCCAGCGGCCGTTTTCCAAGTTTGTCCACAAACCAGTACATGACCAGCGCGGCCGACTGGAGGCCGTATCCTACACCTGCTGAGACACCGAGACCCCAGTCCAGTTGATTATCAATCCAAGCTGTTAGAATCGTCCCGCAAATGAACCCCAAGGGGACATGTTTGACTGGTAAGGCTCCACAGTCGTACAGAGCATAAGCTGGCCCTGAAGCCTGACACGCCTCGGGCGGAGGGGTGTCTTCGTGTCACGGTGTTAGACAAGACCTCTGGAACGTGAAATCATCACTCACAAGACTCGATTCGATGCCTTTTCAGCGCTACGAGCGACTTTTCGTTTAATAGCTTCTCGTTCTCTAAGTCTTCTACGACCTTGGCTGGGAGCATGTAGAGACTATAGTCTTTGTTTGCCTCGTTGTTGGGGTTTGAGTTCAAGACTCGGCGGATGGCATCTGGGAAGGTAAAGAAGAGGTTTTCCATGGCGAGCGAGTCTATCACGAGGTATTTCTTGAGAGATGGGAGCGAATGAAGACGAAAAGCTCAAGGCTCGAGTTTCTTGAGTCTGATTCACTTGGGAAGGCCTTCTATTTATACCTGAAGAGAAGAATGAGTAACACCACTGGCATCGCAGGCCAGCACCTGGCCCAGGGCCAAGCGGGACCCAGCCAATACACATAGGAAGGAAGCCCAAACGATTCATGGACTTTCCACCATGATCCTCATTGACACGTAGGTATTCAGAGCCTGATTGCGGGCTCGCCCCAAGTTCGCTTCCCCTGTCAGCGAACAGCCGCACCAACCTACGCCATCCCCATGTCGCCACGCAACCCGCAATCAATTGGCCACTCGCTCATCCATGGCAACACCCCACAAAGCAACGCAGCTTCAATGCAGGATTTACCTTGAAGTCGGCCAAGAATTGACGAACCTGCAAGTCGGCTGGCGTTGTCGTTCGTGATTTTCGCACCCCACCCCGGGTGTGCGCGCCAAGCGAGACCCTCCCACGACCCTTGCCCGCCGCACGTATCCACACCCCAGCGGCGCCGGGAAACTCGCTGGCGTGCCGCTGGCTGTGCGAGGATCCCGACGCCCGCGCGTTCTGGGTACTTATGTGCCCGAGCAAGCCTGCAGCCCTCCACAACGGACCCCGTCGAGGTGACATCTGATGCACGGTCTGTTGGAACGCCGATGTCCAGCTGGCAGCCCGTCCCAGCGCATCAGGTCTGGGCCTTGGATCTGGCCGTTATACCCCGTAACCGATAGGGATATCACCACGTCGCGTTGGAACAGATGGATGAGTGGAGTTGTATTGTGCTCAAGTGCGTTCTATCTCCTGCTTCCCGTTCTCCTCCCAGATGCTCCCGCCCCCACTATCGGTTGTACTAGTCACGTCAGTACGAGCTGCTTGCTCGATCGGCCGTTCACGTACCACGACGCAATCCTCGCAGCGAGCGCCATGCACGTTGACCCAGCCCGGGCAGTCAACGCCGTGCTTGTATCTGTTGACGCAGGGATAGCGGTCCATTGCGGTGGTTTGGATGATGATTGTGGGTGTAGAAAGTTGTGGGAGATTTTGTGGAAAACTGGGAACGTTGGAGAGGAAAAAGCGAGCTATTTGTATTCAGAGCGTATCAGTGGTGGCGGAGAAACATTCAGAGACATGCTGTTCACAAACCCATCATGCCTGCCGTTGCCTGATTCTTGGTTCGAGCCAGAGAGACGCCCTCCATGCTAGCAAGTGCCCATCTTCAAATGACATCCCGTGCGTTGCAGGTGCTGCAAGAGACCATCGTGCCTTGGAAAGCCCGTCTCGTGAAAACCGCATTCTTTCTTAGGACACTTGAAAGGGTCAACATGTGTGTCTACGTGTTCGCTGCGATTTTCCTAGTGTCAGCTCTTGCCGCATTATGGCGAAAACGAAAGGATCATATGTACGTGAAAAGAGGTTTGCCCTTCTCCGCATATGTGCACCCGTACCAGTGGCATCGATATATCTCGTCATCCCCGCATGGCCAGTGATAGAAGTGATGTGTTCTTGTCGCTTCGAACTGAAACCCATTTGTCCGATAAGCTCCCGGCACTGTTATTTCGACTCGCGGTGTTGAAGTCTCCATTACGGCTTCTTTTGGATGTAGGTGGTCGTCGATGTACGAACTGGAGGACATCCGTGTCAGCAGACACACCATTCCATGGGACAAATATACGAACCGAGACTCTTCAAAGGAAGATGTCGCAGGGTGACTGCAGCCAAGGGGACCACTCCAAGGGCAAATGTAAGATCCATCTGATGCCATGCGAGTCTCCTGATACAACGGGTTGTCTCGTAGAAACGGAGGTTTGCGTTGTTTCAACTCAGGGTCGTTGGCTCGGGCTGCGGGTTGGTTGCCAATAGAAGAATAGTTGTCTGTCGCACGCGACGTCGAGGAATCCAGCCCAAAGAAACGTAGAACTTCGTTATCGATTTCGTCGTCTCTGGTCTTTTCTGGTCGTGCCACTGAACGCAAGGGATCGCGTTGATTTGTCGACGCAGATTGTAGGTCAGGCCATCGATATACATGACTGGCTCAAAGTCAGCTGAGGGTTAGATGAGGGCGTAGAGACTGGGACTACAGGCTGAAATTCAAATCTCCAAGAGGCGGAAAAGATTCGTTGACAATTATGGTACTGCCGGGCGCAATGCTACGAGCTAATGGAGTGACACATTCCTCTTCAAAACGTCGCCAGCAGCCGTCGCCCTCATCTTCATGCGGGAGTCTCAAGGGAGTCTTTCTACTTAACGAATGGACGCATTGGCCGCTTTCAGCATCCCACACCAGATAGTCTACCAGACAAGTCTGATAATGGGTTGTGTAATATGCGATGTGCTGGCCGCTGATCCCGTACGGGGTCTGGAAGACCACGGAGTTTGAGGTTGACATTTCCGGGTCTGCAAGCGTTGTATTCATGACATGTAGCTGGAGCAAGCGGCGCACAAGTGCACTTTGGCAAGAACTATATATTTGTCCCAGAACAGCCCCAGATCGGATCAATCGAGGCACGACATCGACCAGGATCCTTCCTTCCCCAATCGATGTTACATCGGCAACTGAAGGCGCATCTCCGACCTCGCTCATGCCTATCAACCCCAGTGGGTGCAGTGGGCCCACCGCCGATAAATTGGCGCTGATGCGAACTGCCCTGCTTCACATTTTCAAGTTTTGCAGTGAAATGAATGACATTCTGAAATGAGTGTGTCTGTAACTATGCCCGAAGCTAAACGTTCATCCAGGTCGCAGCTGCTTTTCCTCACGTACTAAAACGGCTGGTCGGTTGCGTACACATACTTGTCGCGCCAAACCGAGAGAAGACTTCCACATACGCCTGATTTGCAACCTCTTGGAATTCTCCATTCCCATCGATCGAAGCATCTTGGGGATTGTATCGATGGCTTTTGCCGTTTCTCGGATTGGCGCTCGTATCTTCTTCACTTTCCTCGGTGAAAGCAGTAACAGTGATTCGTTCGATGGCGGCCAAAGCCTCGGATGGTTGTTGATCAGAAACGCCGACAACAGCAAGTCCGGAGGGCCCCCTATTTCATCAAGTACGCGAAGAGTGCGACGAAGAAAAAAGGCAAGGGTGTGAGGAATCTGCGAGTCCCCGGGCGAAGACTCTTATACCGAGATGTAGCCGAGCGCCCAAAGTCGGAAATCACTAGTAGAGGCCGTAGAGGCAGCTGGAAGAGAGATGCAAACAGCAAAGCGAAGCACATTAACAGACAGAGCATAAGATCCCGGATGCCGCTTATGAATTCGCCTTTCTTGAGCCCAGTTACTCCGTCAGAGAGAAGCTCCAGTTTACGCCAGATCATCGGGTCTGACATAGTTACGTCGAATGCGGTAGTAGTGGTGTTAGGTGTCGGCTGCTGCGCGAGGGACGGCCGCCGGAGTTCAAGTAGTGCCCCGACTCAGTTCAGCCAGGGCCTAGCCCAGTGGCCAAGGGCAGTGATCGGGTTGGTGTTGGACCGAACGATCCTCATTAAAAGCGACATGTTCAGTCAGGGTCTCTCAGTCGACCTGTCACCTGCAGCCGGCTCTGTGGAGACCGCGAGTGCGATGCCGTCGAGACCCGCCCCGGCATCGTCTCAAGATAAAGAGCGTTTGCTTCCCCCTCCACTCACGTCGGTTGCCTTCCTGCATGAGCTCCTGCATCTTACACCCCATCACCCGCATACATATCTCGACGAACGACATGGATATTCTCCAGCTGCACCAAAACCGTTACGCGCCTTTTGTCAGCTTTTTTGTTAAGGAAATTCTTGTTAAGAAAAAGGTTCCTAAGTCTCTCGTGGAGTACTTCACCACAATGATCGTGTGTCATCTCCCAGCAGGCGATACAATCCGGGAGATTGGGTTATTCGTCTATCACTCGAGGCAACACAAGTTGCCGGACCTCATGAAATCGGAGTGGCGATGGTTGAATATTCATCTCCCCACGATTGGAGACTTCGGCATAGAAGACGTGGTCTCTACTGAAACTGCCTTGGTATGTCGCATACTGGCTTTGAAGTATTTTGACGCTGACGCGGCCAGCTGGAACTCTGGAAGGCTATGGCTGAAGTGACAAAGGATGACGATAACCTGACAAAGGTCCAGGAATTTGCACAGGACAGCATTGAAGACTCGAAGGCAATGTTGGACACCACCAAGTCGGCTAACGAGACGTTCATCAATTCTCAACTCAACGAGCTGAGCCTGTAGACATGGGGTAATCAGTAGTATTTCTCAAATAAAACAAATAACTTTGATGCCCCATGTGTAAATTCCATGGTCTGAGTCGGCATGTGCTATCGTCTGTCACAGCGTCCCGTCTCTTTAGGCCTGACCGTCATCGAGAGAAGATAACACTTGATCCCTTTCATACATCCCTTCGGAGCTCCTGGTTCTCCTTTACTTAATGGCGATGACCTCGCTTGGCGTACGCGCCCCTTGGTCATAGCTCGTTTCTGGCGTCGAAGACGGTGCCTAGCTAAGTGATATGCCGCCGTTCCAGGGGCATAGAATTCGCCCATGATTTTTACAGGTGGAGGTCTGTTGACGATGTTGTTGAACTCTGCAACAGAAAGTTTCGTTTCCGGGGAGGTGTGTAAGATCATGAAGTTGCCTTCGCGTCGAACCCACACCTCACCGGACGATTCCAAGGTGCGGGCGACGGCTTCGCGATACTTGCTGCGCCGGAAGCCGTCCAATTCGTGAGCTCTCATTCGCCATGGAGTTGGTCGTTCTCGGCCCAGCTTCAGTATGTAGAACTCTACTTCTGCCTGGCTTTCGGGTGTGTAAAAGGCTGTAATCGTTGGCTGAGAGGTGGCCATGGTGATTGCAAGGAAGAAAGTGCAATTTTGCGATGCGAACCATGCGAACCGAGCAAGTCTCCTGGTAGCCTTTTCATTCATCGGGCTTTAGACCAATCCAGGGACACAAGCAAGTACAGGGGCTACGTAGGCATAGATTCACCCGTAGTACTACTGTCGTGCCAACTGCAGGTGGGTTCAGCAGAGACCACAACAGATAACATCCGCAAGGACTGCCACTGTTGCCAGACTGGTTCCGCATTTGCCGGGGGCTGGAATTGGCCCCGCTCATCATGATGTGACCGCTGTCTTGGGAGTGGGAGAGCTCTCCAATTGCGATGTCTCGGATCTCAAAGTGGCAGCATCATCCGGTGGTGTTTCCATGGTGCTCGACGTCGGTGATGTTGAAAGAGCGTCAGATCAAGGTCGCCGCGGGCTCAAGGGCTGCAGGCACGCTAACGCAAGGGGGTGGGGGCCGTGGAGGTTAGTGTTGCGTCCCACAATACCTCCATGAAGGCTATCAGCCGAGATGGCAGAGGTACCTTACACAGAAGGGTTGAGCTTACCTATCTTGATCCCCTAACTGTTAAGCATTGCTAAGAGAATACCTGCGGTCCCTAACTGAGGTTGCACGCCCATTGTGGTCTAGTCAGCGGGGTCTGTCCATGCACGGCGACCAGGATGGTGCCATCAGACGAGATGGCCGAGTTACCTTACACTCGTAACTCACAGAAGGGTTTGGCTTGCCTCGATTGATCCCCGACTGTTAAGGTTTACTAGCAGAATACCTGCGGTCCCTAACTGAGGTCGTTGGCCCATTCTGGTCTAGTTAGTGGGGTCTCCATGCACGACGACCAGGATGAAGGCCATCAGACGAGACGGCCGAGGTGCAGTAGGTTTTGGCCTGCCTAGATTGATCTCCCGACTGTTAAGGATTACTAGTAGGATACCTGCGGTCCCTAACTGAGGTCGCTGGCCCATTTTGGTCTAGTCAGTGGGGTCTTTCCATGCATGGCGACTAGGATATAGTTGGTCCCTGCTCCAATCCTAACCTCACGCCCCCCGCTTGATGCGGATAGCACGTTCTGCATCTGGCTCTGTAGAACCACAGCAGGGTTGGTCATTGTTGCAGCCGGCAGTGAAGCTTGAATTGAGCCATCTCAAGACTCAACCTCTCACTGATTGTACTCCACAGCTGGACCGATATGAGCTCTTATGGGTTACTAACAGATTTGTCTAGAACGTGGCCCCTGTCTGAGTACCATCGGACATGTTCGAACGGAGAACACGAACGGACAGCCTTGATGCAGAAACTCCGGTGCATCCTCAGATGTGTGCTGACACCACCAGCATGTTCGAAGTACCTTGGCTACTTCTGTACTCATTCCACAGGTTGCCGAACCAGCAAACCTTCGCAGTGTGCGTCCCCTGGTGTTAAAACGGCAAGTTTGCAGCGTACCTCCCATTCTCTCCAGTTCTGTCACTCGCAGCGTACCTCCCATTCCTTCAGTTCTGTCACTCGCAGCGTACCTCCCCTTCTCTTCAGTTCTGTCACTCGCAGCGTACCTCCCATTCTCTTCAGTTCTGTCAATTGCAGCGTACCTCCCATTCTCTCCAGTTCTGTCACTCGCAGCGTACCTCCCATTCCTTCAGTTCTGTCACTCGCAGCGTACCTCCCATTCTCTTTAGCTTTGTCAATTACAGCGTACCTCCCATTCTCTTCAGTTCTGTCACTCGCAGCGTACCTCCCATTCCTTCAGTTCTGTCACTCGCAGCGTACCTCCCATTCTCTTCAGTTCTGTCACTCGCAGCGTACCTCCCATTCTCTTCAGTTCTGTCGATTGCGGCGTACCTCTCCCAAATCCATGGATATCACCTCGCGTGGTCGACTTCTAACCCTCGGAACGCGTATATAAAGGTCATGATCTCCAATGACTTGTTCCTTTGCTTGCCACTCACAAACAGATACTCAAACCCCCGAAGACGATTCTCATACCTATTTCTCAGTCGACCCGCCGTTACAAGAAGAAGGTTCGCTGCTATATTGACCCTGGTATTTCACCCATGTTATCTAACCCATTTTCTACCGTAGGATACCACCATGTGTACAATCTGGCAAGGACAGCGCACTTGTGGGAAAGCAGAACACACCGAATGGATTGAAGGGACCCAGCGGAGGGACCCTTGCGGTATCCCTGGTTGTACACCTGTCACTCGTGCGGACCCCTCTACGTCCCGGGCTGTGAAGCCGTCACAGTGTCCCAAGTGTTAAGCTTCGAGTGAGCCTTTGATTCAAACTCTGCAAGCACGTTGGACTAATGAGTTGATCGGCAGCATTGAAGTCTTGTTGATTCGACCAGCCCCCTGGAGTCTTGAAATGGAATTGATGGAAGAACACTCTTTTGTGCCGGGATAATTCAACACCACCCATCCTTTGACCTATCAAGATGCGAAAGATCAAGTACACTACTTTGAATTTGACTACCTCATAGCTAAACCCATGTTCGTGACGGTATCTTTTTCATATCATATCGACCTTCCCTGCCTGTGACTGATGTGATGCCACTGAGCGACGTTTCCAACTTCCGCGAAACAGTCTTCAGCCTAATCAAATTTTGATGTGCTACTATCCGCTTCGTTATGTGTGTGTCTTAAATCTCGCATTCGGGAATATTGAAATAGATATACTGCGTCTCCTTTCAGTTGCGCAATCAATGCATCATGTCGGAATAATTCGTGTTACCTACATACAAAAGCTAGATCTATCCGCTCTGATTTGGTGAGACAGCTACTTAAGAGCATCCAACAGATGGCTGGTCGCTTGCAAGTGCTGCTTCATGTCTTGTATTAAGCGTTTCAAATCCTCCTTAACGTCCTCCTGACTGGCCGAGCCTTCCATCACTTCCATTGATGGTGGTGCAGGCGCGGGTGGAAGACTATTCATTGATCCACTTTCAGTTGTGTGAATTCCTCCTGGAGGTGCCTTGTGGGAGCTTCGTGTGGCCGAGGAAACGTCGGCTTCCCTAGTCTGAACTTCAATGGCCATAGACTCGTCCGTGACATATATAGATGGCTCTCGGTCTTCTCGCGTCCGCGGTACCGCCTGCGGCATTGTCCACCTCTCAAGATCGAAATTTGTACTCTCGCTATCTGAACCTGCCGATTTGCCATCGGAGCCCAAATTGTAGGCCTGCTGCGTTGAAGTGAAGACCGCACCTGCGTCGAGATCGATAAGGCTTGCGGTGGACATGCGGTCGCCGGGCGCAGGCGAAACCCCTGGCGAAGAATGTTCAATCTCTTCAATTTTCTCGTGTGGAATAGATTGCGGAAAAGTCCAGTCTAGTGTCGCGCGAGAACGAGGCAAGAGAGTTCCCAGACTTCGAAATCGCGTAATGTCAACCCCTTCAAGAGCATCGTCGAGATTGATCAACGATTCCCTGATTGAATCCGGACGCGTGGTATCCCGTAGAGGCAAGTCTGAAATAGTTTCTGTTGACGCACCATGATAGAAAGCGCGAGTGTGATCCTCGTAGTTCGATGTCGTGTCTGGGTCGAATAGCTTTTCGAGGGGGGTTGTAAGCCTTGGGGCACCCGGTGGAGGACGGCGCCGTCTTGGAGGCCGCCACGGCGTGGCAACAGGTGTTCGCATGTCGTATGCGTTTCGCATCGTCTGGTAGTCGTCCGTATCGTGAGCTTCATCTTCTTCGTTGTCGAATGTCCATTGATCCATACTAGAGAAAGTCCGATGCACATCACCCTGTGCGCCTGCACCTGTGAGAAGTGACTGCCTGATCCCGCCATGAGATTGCCATGTCCGATAAGCCGCAAGCAGTTGCAACAGGGACACGGTAGGGAACTCAGTGGCGGTGCCAGATATGTAGCGATGCTCTTGCACCTGCTCGATGGTAGGCCGGCGCTCTGGCTCTTCGACCATGCAGAACGCGACCAGATCTTTCAGAGGCGTAGAGTATTGATCTCCATGAAGTCGCGGGCAGTTTTCTTTCAGATATGTCCCAAAGTCTGCATCGACACGCCTCCTAGCATTCGGCGGCGTGCCAACCGTAAGTTCGTACGCCATGGCCCCAAATGCCCAAATATCGATCTCCTTGCCATATTCTCGGTCGTCGTTAAAGAGCTCCGGGGCCATCCAATGCAGAGTGCCTATGAAGGTCTTCCTCTTGTCGTATTTGGACTCAAGAATCCTGGCTACTCCAAAGTCGCAAAGCTGAATCTGACCCGCTTCGGTAACCAGGACGTTGGCGCATTTGATGTCGCGATGGATTATGTCTTGTTTATGTATCCAGTGGATAGCTTCAGCAGCCTCTCTTAGTATAGGAATCGCCCACGTCTCCGAAAGATATCCTGTGGGCTTCATGAGGGTAGCCACACTTGCGGCGGCGTACTCTGTGACCAGCCATACCGAGTGGCCGAGGACGAACGCATCAATTATTGTGTTAATGTTTTTGGCGTCGCTTTCGCTTAGAAGTTTCAGTGTATTAACTTCCCGAAGGATGTCGCCAATCGTGTCGGACAATCGAGGCTCTGCTGCGTCTCCTTCTTCGATGCTGATGATTTTGACAGCTACAATTTGGCCTGATGAAGCGGCTCTAGCTTTGTAGACCCGGCCAAAACTGCCTTTTCCGACCAGTTCGTGTAACACGAAAGGTGGCGGCGAGGTGCCGGCTTTGGCACATTGCTGATGGATCCGCTCCTGAGTGTGAATGGCGTCGATGTTCGCCGGATTGGTAGAGTTCATCTTGCGCGTGAACGTCGGTGGTATTGTGTCCAGGACAGAATTGCGGTAGGGTTGCGGCGGTGACAGAATTGCTGATAATGCAGCGAAAAGAAGGCCGTGTGTGTTCCTCAAGTCGGATGATGTATTCACGGTGGGGGTTCGTGCACATACACCAGGCTTAGGAGCTGCGTGGTACACACAACGTTGGCTCCGATGTACATCCCGCGCCACCTTGCCTGTTTTGTGGAGACCTCCTGTAAGATCAAAGGCCCGTTTCGCGTGCTGTTAGGCCTTATAGCAAGAAACACCTGCGGACCTTGTCAAGGATCCGCGAGCAGGGGTGGGTTGAAGCTAGCGAAAGGGTGGATCATCTTCTTTTCAAACTATTCCTGAGCGAGACGCCTGTTAAGCGCTGCTCAAAAAACACCTGCGGGCACTATCAGGGCCGTCAGCACGTTTCTGGACTAGGGCGACCCAGGTTCCCCGCCCGCACCTGCAAGCTGATATGCAGGCACGTCGGACATAAGTCACAAACTCAACGGCCGAAATCTGGTCAACAACCACTCGAAAAACGGGGCATTCCATATTTTGATCTGATCCCCAAATCGCTCGTATTAAACGGTTGTTCTAACTGACACGGGAATTTCTTGCCCGACTTGATCTGTCTCTGATGTGCTTAAGTCGTCTCGAGCCAAAGGTGAAGGCAGCCGCCCGCTGTCCTTGGATTCTGCATTCGATCTCCACCACTTTACTCCTATCATAACCGCACACGGCATGCACTGGAGCGAGGTTGCGAATGCAACCTCTTCATGTACAGAGAGTGCAAGTATGAATGCAGAGGCCACAGTCACCAGAGCACAGAATCCAGCCAGGAACCACATGTGTGCTTTTGTATAGGATGGTCCACTTCCTACATGCAATCTGGCTGCGAGAGCAGTCATCAAGCACAGAACAAGAGCATGCAGCAGGACAAGGGCAGCCGAAAGCATATTCCGGCCCTCAAATAGTTGCCAAATGCCCACAATGAATACCACGCATGGACCGGTGCCTGCAAGAGCCAAAGCAGACTTTCCGATCATCATGTTGGCTATGTCGAAAAGGGGTTCTGAGATGGCGCAAAAAGCCTCGAAAAACTGTGGACCGTTAGAGTTGGACTCGCATGGATAAGGATTGACTACCTCGATACAGCCGACCATGAAAATACAAGTGCCCCTCAGAACCCAAGAGAAGGGGAAGGCTAGTCTGTCATCCGTCGATGAGACAGACGCAAACGAAAGTGTCAGACAACAAAATAAGGCTGGTATTGCCCAAGCATACTTCCGGTACATCCATGACAGTCTGTAACGGGACCAAGATGTGTTGCCGTCCAAAGCTCTGGGGTTGCGGTAAGCGAACCAGAAGAAAATCGAAAGATTTGCCAAAGCGAAGGCAAACCATCCATCGATAATCTGAAAGTCGGATAGAAAAGCCATGGTGGAAGAAAGGAGGTTGACATACTGGAAGAATGCCAGGCACCAGTCATCGGTGCAGAGAGTGCCACTTATACAAGAAGAGGACATGCGCAGATTCATCAGCTCGTGCAGGCATCCATGTCAACAATGGGTGGGTATATTCAATTTGGCTCCTCATGGTGTACCTTGCACTTCCCTTGTTTCCGTCCCCGGAGACCTAGGTCCCATCCGCTCGCTGTCAGCTCCATGCAGCGTAAGACGCATTTTCCTTGTTTCTGCTCCATGCAGCGTACGTCCCATTTTCCTTGTTCCTGCTCCATGCAGCATACGCCCCATTTTCCTTGTTCCTGCTCCATGCAGCGTACGTCCCATTTTCCTTACTTCTATCCCCTGGGGCCCAGGTCCCATCCGCTCAAATTCAGTTGTACGCAGTACACCGTCCAACTCCTCTCTCTCGTTCCCCTACGACCTAGACCCCCCCGCTTGAGCTCAGCTTTACGCAGCGTACCTCCCACTCTGCCTTTTCTCTTCTCTGGGATCCGTATCATATCCTTGGCAACCGACTTTATTCCGTCGCAAATTACCGAAGATTCCCAGAGTTAGCCGACATGGACCCGGAGCTGATTAAACAACGCATCGAACGATATCACAAAATTTTGAAACGCAAGGAGCGGGTTCAGACCGCCACAAAGGAAGCAGCTAATAGAGTGAAAGAGCGTATCATTCATACTTCATCGGTGACCAGAATCAGTCGCCCAGGTATCATTGCAGGAAAGATTGCTGAAAGCCGATATATCAAGATGCATGGGGTCGATAGGCTCTCCCTCACCGGGGTGGCAACACTTGCAAGGCGCATGCATCTTAGGGAGTGGAATGCTGTCGTTCAATGCCCCGATATTCGAAAAGACATTTTGTCATACGTTGATGCCCTGCCGAGGGATATAGAGGCGTGTATGAGCTTTCTGACGGTTTTGCTTCGAGAGAAATCAAAATGGGCAAGACTCTATCTTCTAGGTATGACTATTTGGCAAATTGAGGTCGACACTAACAAGAGACTAGAGCTGGCGTATGAGGAATGGCAGACGGACATCCCGACCCTTTTCAACACGATCCTACACTTGGAGAATGATGGAACAATACTTCTCGAACAGGAAGAGGAGGAAGAAGTAGGAGAGACAGCGAGGGACACAAAGGCGTCGAACGCCAAAAAGCGAAAGCGAGATGTGTCCACATCCGAGCTCGACGAGCTTTCCGGCGGCCACGTGAGCAAACATTTGATACAGTTGACGGCAACGCTCGAGGATACTTCGACTGGCGACCTCTCCGGATCAACTGTCATACCCAACGCATCAAGCCCGGCACCCAAAGACAAGCGAAGACTTATTATGGAACATGTCCGCGCTCAGGGCCTTGGGACGCAGGAACAGAAACTCGCCCTCGGATACCTTAGCAACATGTCCGCCGAAGCCATCGACGACTTATACATAAGCATCTTCAATGGACTAGGGATGGATAGGCACGAGATTACGCATGCAATTATCGACATCTGGCGTGCCTTAGGCAAGGCTGAGATGAGCCTGGTGGAAGACACTCTTGCTTTGCCGACATCGGTGCAAATCACTGCAGACGTCGGGGGTGATGGGGATTTCGAGGTCAAGATCAAGTTACCAAGAATTGAGGGACTTGCGTTAATTTCCAAGTACACGTGGCCTATACACGCCGACGCCGTATTCCCTAGCTTGTAGTATCCAACACGACTATTGTTCCTGTGAACAGCTCGATGGAGTCGCCTTTCTTTGCGGACCCTGTCTTCTGTAGGGACGTAGGTGGCCAGTACTTCCATCTCTCCGTACTACCATCCATGACTCTGAGGCCTAGTGCTTGAATGATTGTAACTTCGATGTCGCTTGATACTGTGATGTGCGCGGCGTGCCGTTGCCACTCTTCATTACGTGGGATCTCGCTACTATCCTCGGTAGTGTCAGACAAACTCTTCTTAAGAAACACAGAACTCTGTTACAATGCTCATCTTGATATCTGTGTTTGCGAACTCCCACGCTTGGTGGTGCCAATGATGTTATGGCGCGTGAATCGGATTGCGAAAGGTTGATGCCCAACAAAATATTTTAGGTGGTCAGCGCAGCCTTGTCGCTTCTCGGAACTGGGATATGATTTTCCGACAACGCAAGGGTGATCCAAAAAGTGGCTCGTAAGTCTAAGCCACGACTGCGGCAGGTGGTAAGCCCCATCCCTGATGTAAAATGCAGGAGGACGAGAATCGATATTTCGAAACTGATCTGACTTGCGTCTTGCGACACAAAGGGAAGAGCAGAGAAAACATTGAGTAACAGAAGCTCCAATGCGAATCAGGGGTCATCTTTTAACCAAACCCTACTATGTTCAGGAACTCTAAATACACTCCTCTCAATTTGTTCACTGCTCTTTTGAGTAGTAATCGTCTTGCATCTGCTGATATTCTCTCGAAATACCACCGTCAGCTCCCTTCTCCCCTCGCTTGTGGCTGCGGCCTCCCCAAAACTTCTCACGAGCCTGCAAGATTTCTCTAGCCCATGCCTTGCACTCTTCGGACCGTATCTTGTTTGCTACACCGGCAAACTCTCCTAAATCGATACCACCCTTGCCTTCCTCTTCGTACTCTACGAATTGGAGTAGAAGCTCAACCTTGTCCAAATCCTGTGCGATCCGGCTTTCGGGTGTTTCCGCAGCTTCAAATTCATGCCAGAGCTCTCGGATGAAAGCTCCAGACGGGCCTGCAATGCTTGCGAAATAATCAATCGTACTCATCTCGCGCCGGCCTTTCTCCTCTCTCGATACTCCGCTCATGGGGGTGAGATCGCCGACGAGACTCTCAGCTATGTCATGAACAAGAGACATCATGACACATCTTTGCACGTTGAGATGTGAGGGAGCCAAAAGGGCCATCATGGCCATACGATGACTGTGGTCTGCAATCGACTCGCCGTTTCTGGACTCGGTTAATAGGGTCCAAACGAGCAAGGAGGTGAGCAGTACTCAATGCCATGACGACGCCATCCTTCGCGTTTGATGGTTTTTAGCTTTCCGAGTATGTGAAAGAAATGTAGCGGCGAATTCTGATCAAATTGCAGCCCATCTTTCGGCACGGCTTGGTCAACCGCCCACAAGGCCGACGCTGTTCGAAGCTGTTAAAAGAGGCTGTACCACCAGAACCAGCCATACTGACCAGATTGTTCACCCTGCATTTGAGGTGTTCACGGCAAATTATCCCTGTCAAAAAGTCACACTTGGACTCATGATGTGTAAGAAGAAAGGAATCATGCTTACGACCATTGTGGACCGACGAGGATTTGTGGGCGTATCTCTTACCCCGCTCAGGCCCATAAATATGACGGTGTTTTTGTCGCCTTGACGCGAGGACAGCAGTGGTCTTGGCATTTACCCCGCACGCCTCAAAAACTGATTCAACGGTCGTGTTCTATAGCGGGACAAGTTCTTCGAATCAAACAGACATCATGGACCAATCTCAAGAAGCTTGGGTCAAGTCGCCGCTGCCCTTCCTTCACCAGCTGCAAGAGCTGAAGCATCTTCCAAGAACCGGCTGGTTACGTTTTGTGAAGGATTGCGAGACAGTTGCAAGCCATAGCTGGCGGCTGGCTTTCCTGGGTCTCTTTGCGCCGGTAAGATTCCGTCATGCTCCTCAGTACTGTCTAACCTTAGTACAGGCACCATTAGATAAACAGCGATGCATGTTCATTGGTCTAGTGCACGATGTCGCCGAATCATATGCTGGCGATATACCTACCTTTGCTGGCTTTTCGAAGGGTTTGTGGTCTATGATGCCGGAGATTTCGCGACTGACATCAACCAGACAGGAAGCAACAACTGGAGCGCACGGGTTTCAAATGGATCGAGAGTCTCGTCCGGCCAGGTTACCCGGTCTTGGCCCAAGAAGTAGTCGACGCTTGGCTGGATTATGAAGAGGGAAGGACCAACGAAGGGCGGTGGATGAAGCAAATGGACAAGTTAGAATGTCTGATACAGGCAAAGGAATATGAAGAACGAACATACGGCGAAGCCGGCGGTCTGGGCGAGTTCCAAGGTCTCTCCAATCTCGTCCGAGACCCCATAGCTAAAGCTTGGGCGGATTTGCTCAACAAGGAGAGAAACCTACATCTTGAAAGGCGGGGTAGTCGCTTGCCTATTATATTTATCACTGGTAAGTTCACTGAGTCTAGAAAACAGTGCCTCTCTGACGTGTCGTAGGAGATGAGGCGTGGGCCCGAAAGCTTTGCACCCTAAAGGCCCAGGATGGGAGCTATCAGCATACAGTCTTGGCCAGTGTTTTGGCTCAGCGGGCCGAAGATCCATCTTTCGTTCACAAGGACTTCCTTAAGTACTGCTTGACGCAGGGTTTCGACGTTCCTAAGGCGCTTGTTGTGGAAACACTAGGAGAACATATCAGACGGTCTGCTGACGCGGGTCCCCGGTGGATTCTACTTCAGGGCTTTCCCAAAACGCTGAGCGAGTTAGTCGAGTTCGAGAGAAAGGTAAGCGGTTGTCTGAAAATGCGAGTTTCCCCACACAGGCTTATGATCCCAAGGTCCAAAAGCAGAACTTCTGTATCAACATCCTCACGCCAGATGTTTCCAATCCCAACGATTCTACCGATACCCCTGTTTGGCAGGCTGAAGTTGATCCGACCGTGCACCTGAAATCATCACAGAATTGTTATGAAGAGGTGAGTGCCGACGAGCAAATTGTTCGTCTTCAAACTAAGTTAGGCTTAGGTCTCTATGGAAAGGGGAGCAAGAGATGAAGAAGCAATGCTTCAATTCGATATAGCGATTAAGAGGTTGATTGAAACCGATACTCAAGAAGGTGATAGTCAGGAGTGCGGTGGGGGAAACTCTGTAGTGGCTCATTGAGCGTTGACCAAAGAAATCATCTATCAGCTATATGTGTATGCGTGAAGGGGCTTGATTGATCTAGGTACGAGCGCCGAGCGCGCCTAGCTACAAAGTGGTGTGGGCGACCCCATACGTAAAGGCGGGATTCGGGCCCAGATTCGGGCCCGAGGACCGGGCCCGGCCGTATGCCGTCTCGCGGACGTATCGAAGAAAAAGTGTGGGGTGGGTATCTTGTCTTTGTCAGCCTCTTGGCAGAGGACCTCAAGGTCGAGCGGGCTCGGATCAACTGGTAGACCGATATCAATGCATCATGCATGTGACGTAAGACCATCCGGCCAATCAACTTTCTGAATGCATGTTCCCTTCAGAAGGATAAATACAGAACGTGGCCCCGCCCCGGAACTTCCTCTGGACACGCTGCAATCACAAACGACGATGCGCATCACATTCCCAATACAACCCACGCCCACAGAGGGGGTCGTCTCGTACCCGCCTATTGCAACCACTGTATCAGATACGTACTATCGTCTCTATTTGTTACAGGCCTGCCAATTATGCAACAACCGAAAACGAAAGGTTCGTGACGAACCCAACCTGCTTTCAACCACTAACTAGGTAAAGTGTGAACGTAGCGAACGTGGAAACCTAGAGTGCGCAGCTTGTCGCAGACAACCCCTTCACAGCTGTCTACCGCGCATACCAACTGTGTATCCATTCAGCAAATGTACCATGCCTTCATACGACAGCAATCAGCCCAGACTAACCTCAAGACAGGGAAAAATGAGGAATACGTGAGAAACCTTGTGATTAACCCCAAAGACTTATACGTTGGTACCGAACGCGAGACTTTCGTGCAACACTTTCAACCTGGCCCGGCATTACGGCTTGAGTGCCGGCATTTTGTTCCAAATTGCAAAAACCACGGCCGTGCTGTCGTGAAGAATGATGGAGGCTGGCACAGCATTCCAACAACCCTGTATGGCATTTCTCGTGCTGAGTCAATTCCAATCTACGTGAAAGATTGTGTTCCCGCGGCAATTCAAGCAGCATCGGAAAAGATTCCACAGTTAAGGCCGTTCTTATATGTCGCCAGTCTACTCAGCCAGGTAAGGCACCCTCACCTGATGATAGCAAGCAATGTTTGTTTTCAATCTGATCATTGCAGAATCCTCTTATTCAAGCATGTTTGGAGCTGTACACAGCGTTATGCGTGATGCGTCGTCGCATCTTGTTTTCTCCTGGAGCAGATACACTGGACATGCGACACGTCGTTGATCCAACTTCACCTTGGTATGCGACCGTGCCAGTCCCGCGCATGGTGCAGAGCCAGATCATTCATAGTTTGGAGAGCGTGATTCAAACGCTTGACGAGGCGGTATGCGTCAAAATCTCAGACCACCAGAGGATGAAGAAGGAACCTTTACCGGTCATACTGTTGGTTTACTTCTTGTTATTACATGTGAGAGAAATAGATGCGGGTCGAAACATATATTGGAGCCGCTTTAGTGATCCGGTAAGTATCTGTGCGGTTTTTTACTCTCAATTCTAATGGAACCTAGGATAAATTCTGGCAGCATCCCATGAAACCCGCATACCTACTTGAAGAGGCTACGGTGTCATGCCAGCAGCTTCTATCTGATTTTCATTTTCAATTCGGTCAGCCCTTCCAGAAAGCATGGTCAGTAAATTCAAGCGAGTCAGGAATGGATTCGGACAATCTCATGAGTATACTGAGTGCTGGAGTCAACCAAATAAGTGAGTATATCCTCAGCCTGAAGAACTCCCACTGATTCTTGTGTAAGAGCAGTCGGAAATCTCACAGGCTTCTGTAGAAGATGCGTACAAGTTGGGAAAGCCAGAGTCTCTTGCTCTGATAATTAGCTCAAGGCTCTTTGTCGATCCTAAGAGGAGTCTGGAATTCAAGATTTGTTAAGTTGAAAACAACGCGGAGTGGATTCGAACGGTTCCTCGGTTATCAAGTCATGGGTAAAATAGATGCTATGCAATCCGTGCTGTTTTTGAGACATTGAAAAACTGTTGGAAATAGCTGCAATGCTTATAGCGTAATGTGTAACCTTAGTATACCTTTCGTCGTCTTTTGGGTAGTCGTGAGTTCTTTGACGCATCCTGTATTGCTCGTTTGTGGGCCCCAGTTCCAAAGGCAGCTCGTAAGCCTTGTCTGGAAACCAATTTGTCAACGTTGAATGGTGAGCCGCTGATATGCTGTGGTTCCGAATTTCCTTCCCGAACGAGTATCGCGATCTTATCAGTGAAAGGTATTGCTAGGTGCAACCTAAGATTTCCCGTGGTGTCTACCCCAAACTCTTTCCGAAACCTAAACTGGCAATTATTGATGAGAAATGTTGCTCGGAGTCTACGCAATCTTTGGATGATAGCAGATAAGGATGGGTCTGGGCTCTTTCTGACACAAAGTATCTTCCCTTCTATCATGCTGCCACCTTGAGGTGGAGAACACAGTTCAAAGTAGAACAAGCCTGCGACCAGTTTCTGCGCTGACTCTTCGATGTCAATCGCGATGTTTTCGTCTGTCTGGACTGCAGTCCTAAGAAGAGGGATTTTTTCAATGTCATCGAGGGCCGGTTCTGTATCTCTGAACTGCACGTCAAGACGACGACATTTTGCAGTCATGCGCTGACAACCAGACCAGATGAAGTCAGTCCATGCTCTGCGACCGCCGATGAGATTCAAGTAAGCCCTGGCCAAGCGCGGTATACATCTACCCATCAGAGAGGAACCAAGTCTTTCCAGTGGTTTCTTTTCAGAGGACCCACTGCCGATATTGAAAATTAGATCAGGCACTTCCAGGTCTGGATACAGCCTTCGCATCTCAGAAACACAAAATGAGATCGGATTGTTCATGAAGACACCTGGATCTTGAAACGTTCCGACACCCTCGATGGCGTAAGGAGGAAAGTAGCTATGAAGTTAACAATTGTGCGCCTGGATAAGTCAGTGCACCACGACTTACCAGGGTGCTGCGGTGCTGCTGCGCATCCTGTGCCTGTTTAGAGTGATACTTTTAGATGGCGGAGACACTTACACTTCCCACACACAAACATCGTCACAGTCGAGAGGAATCAAGTATCCTAAATTCGTTAGTAATTCGACCTCTTTAGTGGTTATTGGGGATACGATTACCTGGAAGGCCTGCTTTGTTGTGATGTCTATAATTAGTGAACAAATAAACTTTGTCATTGCTAGTGGACACTGCCGGAATTCCAATCTTTGCACCTGTAGCATGCGCATACGAAGCATTCTGCAGCTTTTGACCCCCAAACACTTCCCGCAAAGCCGTTTCAATATTATGAGGAGAGTACATGGCGTCGGAAAGTAAGATTGAGACGAGTTTTCGAAATATATCGAAGGGTATCAGAGCCCACCTGCGTGGCTTGAAGGCCACTTGGGCGAAGGCTTCAAAAGACGTAGCACATTTGGCGACTGACCAGCCATTAATGAAAAGGGCACCAACAATGACACTCCCTGGATTGCGTGAGAATAAGCTTGTAATGTATTGAAAGACCACACGTACCTGCGCTGATGCCATACGCAAAGTCGAAGTGTTCCTGGATCGGGATTGGTAGGTCTACCTTTTCTTCTAGAAGCCTCAATATCTCCAGAGACAAAGCGCCTCTGACGCCACCACCATCAATGCTTAGAAGCTTGATGCCGGCCGTGTCTGGAGACAGGCGGAGTCTAAAATTGACATCCTCATGGCAAAGTAGACAAGCTTCATAATGGAGCAACAAACCATCATGTGGGGCAGAAGCAGCGAGGTTTCTTAAACACTCGACACATATGCTATGCCCACAAAGAAGAAGATGCTCTGGAACTCTTGACAAGCAAGTGAGGCATACGGTACTGCTCTTGATAGCTCTCCAGTGATGTGTGAAACTGTTGAAAACTTGTCGGTGAACATTGACGGCCGAGGTTCCCGTCAAGAGTTGCTTGAAAAGTTCTGCAAAGGAGCTACAAATCTTGTCCACGAAGGAGCTTGGCAGTAGCATACCGCCTTTGCGACCAACTTGAAATGAAGCCTGTGCCGCGTGCATGCATGCGTCTCTGTACAGTGTGTCAAAAACCTCCTTCGGGCTGAACAAGTGCATCTCGGGTACGTAGTGATCGAGTATTAGACATGCTGCAATTGTTGATCCCGCAAAAGAGACAAGGTCTTTAGCGTCTGTGATCAAACTCAAGTAATCTTGAAGGTATTGGGATAGGTCCAAGCTCACGGGGAAGTCCATCCTTGATGCTTTGACAGAATTGAAACCATCACGCTGATGCTGGGCAGAACTAAAGTTAACGTCGAAAAGGTGTAGTAAATGCTTTACTGAGAAGGCATAGCATAACCGCTTTCTTCTTGATTGCATATTCTGTGCGATTCTAGCGAGGATGGTCTTGAGCTTTCTTTCTGGTCTGACCCCTAAGGCCTCTTGAATTGTGACTGCAGAGAAAAAGTGACGTAGCGGAAGTGAGGCCCTCTTGTCTATCTCTGCGTCGATGTGATTTTGAACTGACGTAGAATCGACGGGAAATTCGAGAACAATCAATAGATGAGGAAGGACTGGTGACGGCTCGAGACTTTTCGTTTGAATCCATTCAACCAATCTGGTCACGATGGAGTCGATGTCCTTGAAGCAATACGAGAAGAAGCAGAAGACGTCTGAAAAAGGGTAAATTACCCGCCCAAACATGGTAGATTCCGCAGCTTGATGTGCATGACAGGTATTGAGCGTCTTTTGGTGAATAGGCATGCATTGTATTCTTGAGCATGGCTCCTTCATCTTCCTGGGGTATAAGGATGCGTAGCTCAGTAGTAGATCATCTTTGAGGTGCAGAGAGAGGCCGTAGGTCTGGTGACAACGGGCGAACTTTTCGCGACAGCCTATGACAACTACGAGGCTCGAGCACTGCTGCAGTGCAGGTTTGAACCCTAACAACGTCTCCAGTCGCGAAGAACGAGATATTGTGAAAGACTGTGATGCTTCGGACAGCCACATCCAACACGAACAGGCGTTCATGATTTCTTTCTGCAGTAAACAATGTTGACTTCGAATATGCGTTGTTCATCGTGTGGCAAGTTGCGTTTAAAAACCTCGGAATGGCCAGTTTTGGACTGAATTGATTGAAATAGCGTATGTCTATATTTAGAACGCAACGTCCTTAAAATCCGCCTTCTATTCTCACCGCAGAATCTCAAAAGTTCCTAGTCAAATCAATAAGTCGAATTCAGCAACTCATCATGTCATTCAAGTATGCATATAACTGTGCTGTCTGTAGGGAGAGACGGCATCGTGTCTACTCACATAGACCAGATCGCGAGATAAAACATGGCAACCTCCCAAATATATGTCGCAGGTGTTTGGCTTCGATACCAATGGTTCACATTCACCACCACCATCATCATCACTATCATCGCCACGTCACAAAGACGGTCAATGACCCGTTGAATGTCAGACAGATGCCCCCAACAGGCATATCAGAACTACCGGGTGATTTGAGTCGGTCGATCTTTGAGGCACCCTCAACAGCTCAGAAAGCACCATTTGATCCATGTTCGCCGTCAGTAGGCCCGAAACCCAGCATGAATAATAGATCTTCACGTAGTTAGAATAAGCACCCAAAACAAAATTATAAGGCTTTTTCACTCTATATTTGTGCATTGAACAGCAGTGTTGGCACTTTTGGTACATCTAAATTGCTCAATAGTTTGGCCATGTCGTCCTTTTTCCTGCGAGTTTGAAGCAATCCTGGTGTCCCAGGAAAGTCTGCTTTGCTAAGTATGGCAGCTTCCGGCTTTTGCTTCATCTGTGTTCGTTTAGCGGAGAAGTAAGAATTTCCGAGGATCTTACAATTTCACTCATTGAAGGCGGCCAGTCGGTGCCACTTTCCGAGTTGAATATGCTCCATTCTGATTTACGTTCATCAAATATGATTAGAGCAACTCGCTTATATGGAAGATTCGAATACTCCCAGCATTTTCTTCTCAAGGATTTAATTCGCTTTCTGGACTTGGCGGCTGCACTAGCAATTTCTTTTGTCATATTGGCTTGGGTCGTAAATCAAACAAGAGGGCATCGTGTTCCCATGGGCACTACTTTAAAAGATTTCAAGACCACGGTGATCTAAATTTAGATGGATCTATTTTAACACTCTCGTGCTTTTGTAGGAATCTTGGATCAATGTGCTATGGAGTAGGGTTTTCTCCGTCTGATGCCTTCATTAAATATTCGATGGCGTCCTCCTTCATCTGCGTCTCCTTTTGTAAGTCGCTAATCTCCTTCTGGAGAATTGTCTCAGCATCGAGCGATCGACAGTACCGAAGATGAAGGTCGTTGTAGCTCTGCAAGAGCTGAGAATATTTCTCCTCGCTTTGTCTAAGAGCTGTGGAATGCTTCTCCTCTTCCTGTCTGAGCGCTTGGTGCGTCTTTTGGAGCTCAATCAATGCCAAAGAAAACTGGCAAAGAATATTGTTGAATGCTACAGTGTGCTGTTCGGTGGCATGCAGATGATTTCGAAGGTGATAGACGAACGTGTCTGCAAACGGGATTTCCGTCATCTCAGCATTCAAAATATCGAGAGACGTGGAAAGAGTTGAACTGGGTTGCTGTTTTCTCGTCAAAAAGTTGAAAACTGGTAAGTTGCAAGCTGGGAACCTACTGCGCAACTGAAAGCATCGTTGAACGGCTGGGACTGATGCGACATCTTTGTTGGTTTGCTGCGGTGCTTTGGTTCATCATCTATCGTGACAAGTGTCAATTCGCATAACTGTTTATAAACACCATCAAGATTCAATAACAAGAGAAAGCCAGCTCAAAGCTGGTATGAGTTTGAGGGACGACGCCGCGAACCGGTTCGGGACGCACGTGGCTAAATATAAATCTATGCATATTCTTGTGGGCGATGTTGTATTGCCAGCATCGCCACATCTACACAGCCAGGCCAGATCAATCATAGTCGGGGGGAGCATGACTCAAGTTGGCGTGCCATACGACTCTATGCCAAAATAAACACAGATCAGTCCCTCTGCAGACTGTTGGTCGTCTTATATGTGATTAGCCGCGCATTTGGCAGGGTACCCATGTAGCGCGGCTGGAGATGGCGTCCGCTAGCCGCGTACTATTTTTAGCTACGTTGTTGAGATTGGTCGAATACTAACAAGCGGCACACCGAGATGGCAGCCAACCACAAGATAATATGTACTTGAGGGTGATCACAATCATATTATCATTAGGGTTCTCTGGCAGAAAAAGCTGATGGAGCTTTGAAACGACGTTTTGATCACGTCTGGAATAAGAGCATCACCCTGCTTAGTATCTTGGATAAGCTTTCCAACATGGACTCGTACAAGGCTTCAATCGATTTTGAATTCATTGACCCGAGCCTCTTAACAGTGAATCATCCACAACAAGCTATGGAAGCCATGCAGCACATCGAGCAAAATGCGAATCAAACGAACGACATAGTAAGTCAGAGCATCCCATCACAGGAGACACTCGACTAAGTTTAACACTTTAAGGCATGTCAGGGCCTCAGTGAAGCTGAACAATGGCTTGGGTCAACGCTTCCTCCAGATGAATCGCATGACTGGTTAGAACTGGTGAATTTCGAGAACGAAATACAAAAACTGAAGGACACCGCGGAAGATCAAAACTCTCGCTTGGAAAGGCTTGAAAATATACTGAAGCAGCAAGATTCCTATATTCGCCACCTACATGACTGGGCAACAAAGACGGAGAAGCTGAACAACGAGTTTCGGAACATACTTCAAACACTTCATAACCAAGTCAACGAATCTAAGATGTAGTAATTCATCTCTAGATTATATCAAAAACAAGCCGAGAGGTCTTCTATACTGAATAAAGGAGCAGTGCGGTAGTCAAAAATTCCCCAAAAGGCCAACCAAGATTCCTCAGCAGCAAGCTTCTGCTTATAGAAACTTTCCCTCGTATCGGAAAGAGTCTGAAATAGCACCTCAGCTTGGTGAAACATGTTGTTCATAAGGCTGATTCTGTGTTTCTGAGCTTTAATCTCTTGCGCAAGTATACTGTTTTCGCTTTCGAGATTGCGTATTTTGAGTTTTATGTCCGATTGTTGCATGTCTTGTAAGTCCATAAAAAGCTCATCGATCATGCCATCCAGGGCGTCCATTTTGTAACTAGTATGAAACTATATCAGCACCTAATGCTGAAGATAGTGAAAGATCTATAGCGATGTCTGTCCGCGAAGCTTCATAGAGGGGCTCCAGAAGATGATGTTGGACAGAATGGCAATCAAAAATAGCACACTGACAAAAAGATACATCGCCGGCCCGTCCTTCACCATAATCCCTTTGATATCTTGAAGTTGTCCAGAAATAGCCCATGTGAAGTAGGTTACTAAAAATATGGGGGGACAGCCAATAACCCCCGGCAGAAGTCGCATCAAAGTATTTAGAACAGCGTTCGAGAATAGCATTGTCGAGCGCAGTCTTGAAAGTGCGATAAGTCCAAGACCACAAAGACAAACAACGCTGGTAGTCCATATCAGGAATAGGCGAAGTCTTATTTTAGAAACATCTGGAAAGTTTGGTATGGCGGAGAACCCTTTCAGCTGGAGTGATGCTGTTTTGGACGAGACGTCCAGACATTTTTCCACCGGCTTTACTAAGCATACCTTTTCTGTGCCTATTTTTAGTTCTGCAGGG
The DNA here is from genome assembly GCA_032988895.1 of Colletotrichum kahawae. Taxonomy (NCBI): domain Eukaryota; kingdom Fungi; phylum Ascomycota; class Sordariomycetes; order Glomerellales; family Glomerellaceae; genus Colletotrichum; species Colletotrichum kahawae. Next base: position 85,959 of record VYYT01000022.1, on the reverse strand, counting down.
ACTGATTGAAGTCGGCCGATAGCCTCTGTGGCTTGACCAAATATCTCCGACACCTGTGTTGGAAGGGACCCGACGACCCTTGTAGCCTGGTTGAAGATTTCTGAAGCCTGTGGTGGTAGTTGCAGACCTTTATCGACCGACTCAAATGTAAGGTTGAGGCTAATAGTTGCGATTCCCTCATTGGTTACCCTGCTGCTGAGAATGCAGAACAGAAGAATAGAGATAGACGACAATATCGAACTACCAGAAATTAGAAATAAAATGAACTGAGCTGGTCTCATGATGCTGTCGAGTCGTTGATAATTGTACAGGTGAGTCTGAGGAGAGCATTTCACAACGGTCTTTATATATTCCTTCCAGTCCAAAAATAACTAACTACAAGAACCCGTCCTGGTTAAAAATACAGCTCTGCTGTATATCCTCTATAATTGGTCGCAATTTCGACATCCCTTGAGAGCACTTCATAGCTGACTTCTCAAGAAACGAGGCTCTAAGATTGGCCTTCTTCAAGTCCTCTAGTACTGCTTGGAGTCTTTGGTACGATAACTCTAATTCCTCCTTCTGCTCTAGTCTGAGCCTCACCTCAGATTCAAGTTGTGACTTTATCAAAGATGTTTGCTGAGATAAGTAGTCGTTTTGAACTTCAAGTTCTCGAATACGGGCTGTGAAGCTTGTCGCTTTAGCTGGAATTTGAGGCTGTTATATGTCAACATCATGCTGGCTCAGTCGAACGGAAGATGCTAACAAAGGTAGTCTCAGATACTGCTGAGACCTGCTCTCGGGGAACTGCCTCAAAGACCTCACCACACAGATTGTATAGGTCCTTGTAGATTCCAATGGATTGATCGCTTAGATTCTTCTTTTTGTCAAAAAGATAATTGTGGGCATCATTCAGAACTTTCCAACAATAACCATCGTCGGTCGAAGGATGAAGCCTGACTTGGGATGGGTCTAGTGTCAAACCCACTCGATCCTCTACTTTGAGTTAGCGTTTTTCGAGAACTCCGAAGAGCGAACTTCCAAACCTATGTGCTCTGCAAGCCTCTGTCGACATTTAGATCTCCATCTAGCTCTTTCGAGGTTACTTTGTCTTTGGGGAGCATTCATTATGCTGTTTACTGCTGCTCGTATTCATACTATCAATACAGAGTAGAAGACATTCCAATCAAACAAAGATATAAAACCCAGTGTGATCTCCAGCTAAAAATAGAATGAATCAGCGTTTCTTCTTCTTTGGAAAATAAGAAGAGGTATTGACTACTATTTCCAGCTGAATTTCCAATTTTGTCGTTGCACAGCCACCATTGTCAGCCCGCTTGCGTTTCCTCGTCACCCTCTGTTGGATTCTATGAATGTCGTAACGATGATGCTCCCAGTCCTTTCTGCTGTCAAAGTCAAGTTTACACTGAGGGTGACCGCAAAATAGCCCACCACTGGTTTTGCTTCCGTCGTGTTGCAGCAAATGTGCTTCCCACTCTCCAAGTTCCACGAACTGTTGAAACCGCTCTGATGGCGGCAACCCATCGTCCCCAAGACAATCAGGACACATACCTGGCAGAATGCTGCAGCCATTCAATCGCATCCAGTGCATGTCGAGTGGCAGGTTTCGTTTCGAGATATGGTTGCTGCAATGTTGCTCCCAAATGTGATGCCCCGAAAACCACTCATTGCATAAAAAGCAATACTCGGCGAAGCCATGGAGCCGAGTTAGATGTTTTTTGACACAGCGATATGCGTGAACCTCGTTTCTTGCAACGGTCTTGTGTTTGCACTCATGTCGGTCCAAACCTTGTCTGACACTTGTTTCCGTTGTCTTCATGAAAAGGTCCACGAGCAACTGGAGAGCTTTTTTGCCGATGTCGCTCCGTAACGGCGCGCTTTGGAAAAGCAAGTCAGAAAGTAACCGTCTTTCTGGAGTCACAGCTTTCAATCTGCTGAAGGAAACCGGCGCACACGGCGTCAATTTCTCATCATTGGCGTCGTGATACGGATCGTGAGTCTGCGCAGCTTCAGCCTCAATGAGTCGATGTTTCTGCAACGCTTTATCGATGAGGGCGTGCTGATGAAGGCTGAGCAGCCTAATTTCGTTCTTGCTCGCCCCATTCTGGCGTTTTGTGCTTATTTCCTCTTCCAATGCCTGGTATTCTTTACTCTCCATCACTGCCTCCAATTCTGCTGCGGGAAGTGTTCCAGGCTGGTTAGGATTGAACACAATTTCCAAGTCTCGGAATGTGTCTCCTAGACTCCGAACCGGATTGCCCAAATAGGTACCTTGACCATCGATACCAGGGTTGACTGAGGCGTAAAACTCTCGGTGCATTAGCGGGTCGTCATGCCCTGCTTGAATCATTCTTTGTGTGTCGGTGTATGCCGAGTTTCGGTCTATTGTGTCAGTCGAAGCACTTTTCTAATTCTGAAGGGTTAACTTACCAATGTTATGAAGGTTTGCAGCGCGAAGGTCATGAAATCTGGGTGGCTCGGCGTATCCTGCTCGGTGACCCAGTTCACGGAGCTGATTGCTGAGAGCGCTACTGGATCGAATCTTTCCATTTCGTGTGGCAAACACAGGACGACTGGGCAGCGATTTCGACCATTTCAGAACTTTGAGCTTGCTTCTCTGCGGCGGTGGAATCGCGAGTATGTCGTCAATCGTCTTGTACTGGCTGAACGCCCCGAGAGCAATAAACTTCGCCACAAAAAACAGCATGGGATTGAGCCACAGAGGCCTCTTTTCTGATTGATATCCCTCATGCAAACTTGACTTTGTTCTGTCTCTACATTAGTGTATATACCATGAAAACTCGGCAGACACTCGTACCGTTTCAGGGGATCCCATTGCTTCCCTTTAAGCTGTTTCTGACACTCCATTGTGAACTCAGGGTCCCCAGCTTCGTTTTTGAACACTCCGAATGTGACATCCTGAGTATTATTAGAGAATGATCACATAATTCAGGGTCTTCTCACCTTGAAGTACAGACCCACGCCACTACCACGCCTTGCTGAAGACTCTGAATAATCCGAAAGACGTGCAGAGGTGAATGTGTGTAGTTGAATGTAGGCCCAAAGGTCGATTCTAAGGCTTGGCTCGTCATATATCTTGTAATCGTATTTCCAATGATGTGTGGCCAAGTTCTCAAAATGTGTTGCGGTAGCATGCCTGCGCGGCATCGCTGGCTTGCCTGTTGTGCAGCCAAGCTCATCTGCTAACTGGGTCAAGCAAAACTGGCCCTAGGCTCAAAATCAAATCACGGAGATGGTGCAACAAGGTGAAACGTACATTTTTGATGATTGCGTAGTTACGCCCATCGACCGGGACTCCAGTGCTCCATCGCTGAGCTGCTGAGAATAGCTTCCATTTATGCAAGAGTGACTTAGGATCTGGTGCATCAGATCGAAGACCATTCATGCCTCTCCCAACTTGGAGCATGAAGTCCTTCAGCGATTTGATATCGCCGATTGATGATTCCGGACTGATGACCCTTGTACTGTACCGTTTTAGTCCGAGTCTGAACAAACAACAATTGGAAGAGGATGCCCTACTACGTTTCCCAAAGAGCCAGCACGCTTTTGTAGTCGCGCGCTGTTTTTTCTGAGACTCGCGGAGGCACCCATTCGTCGTTAATAATACTTGGAATTTTGTCGCCGTGACGATCCTTTGCAACTTGGAAGTAGTCCTTTTTCTTTCCCATGTCTGCTTAGAATGGATGTGAGACTAAGATGAAAGTAAAACGAGGAAGGTTGAGAGTTGACTCCGGAGGAGCAACGTGGAGACTTTATATATCTATGGATCCATACAAAATTTGCTGGGGCTGCAGCATAGCCCCCTTGTCTGGAGACTACCAAATCTGTCGATTAGCTTGTAGCTGGTAACCCTAGAGTATTCTATAGTCGATTCGAGCTGCTATTGATACAAATGTCACTAAAAACTTCAGGTCTTCTTTACACGACTTCTCTAAGAACGGATGGTTGCGTAAGTGCTTGATGCTGGAGTCCGTAGTCGCGGCCAACATATCTGCTGCTAGTCCCGACCAGCGATTCAACCGGACCAGGCCAACTTCTTTCCCCTCTAGCCTCTCTTTTTCCATGAGGCGATTCATCAGTAGAGAAAAGGAGCGCGTCATTTTGTTGTTACTGCCATTGAACACACAGTTTTCTAAATCCAATAGCTTTACCTCACCACGGCTTGTAACTGAAACATGAGCACACAAGAGGTTTTCGTAGATGAGACTGTTGGTTTGTAGGTAATCAAGGCCATTAAGTATCTGTATACATCATGAGAAACATTCGTAAATATGCGTAGAACATTACCTGCTGCAGAATCGAGCCCAACTCTGGCTCAGTAGGGTACTGAGGCGATCTGTAAACTTGAAGTAAGGAGATCGTGGAACATTCTGTAACGATGTGTAAGTGGGTAGATGCATCTAATATGTCCTCAGAGAACATTTCTTTGATTTTTTCGACGTTGGGGTGCTGAATGCTGCGGAGATACAGAACATTCTTCTCGGCAGATCGCCCGTCGACAGTCCTTATCATAAAACTTTCGCCGGAAGTTCTGCATTTCACAACGTGTCTTTCACTACTTAATACGACGGAAAATTTGCGCTCATAATGCTTCCACGGAGAGCCAGAGGACACGCGAACAATTTCGTTGTCTTCGGAGTCTTGGTGCGTGGAGATTTGTACTGGCCTAGAGACAGGGCTGTATCTGACCAGGTTTGCGTCCGGGAGTGCATTGCTGCTGTTGGGCTGCATAAACACTACATCCGTCTCGACCTCATCAATGAAAAGTGTGTGTCTGTCGAGTTTACTCATTTCAATGATGATAAGACATAAGGACTAGCGATGTATTATTAGGCGTCTGGTGCTATAATATACGCGTATCGCGGATGCGGGCCAGTTTTGGCTCGCACAGGTCCAGAATTGGCCTCCACAGCAGTCCCTAAAACAATCACCCGCAGCCACCCGCACAAGAAGCTCTGGACGATACGGAGACTGAGAATTCCGTCGAATCATCATGGAACTCGGAGTATTTTCTAGCTTCATCGGGACTGCCCGTGTTCCTGTCGAAAACTTGGTTTTTCCAGAACAAGATGACTTCGCCAATGCGACGACCTTGCGTGAGCGATTGCCGGTTGAGAAGAAAGTGCAACGAATGCAGGAAATTTACAGGCTAGAGGGGTGCCGGCCATTGGAGCGTCGGAATTATCTTCCAGCAAAGGTGTCCCGGAAGGATCTCGAACATGTCGCAGGGGCCTCTTCGATCATACTAGGCGATTCATCCCAAAGTGCAAGGGAGCCGCCACTTCTCCGTCTGCAGATAAATGTTAGGATCATAGCCCTTCAGGGTCTGCATCGGGTTGAGGCTGCCAAGCGGTCCGGAAGTTCCACCTGGTGGTCGGTGGAGCTGTATGATGACGGTGAGTCCACTCACTATTAAGGCCATACTCGGACGCTAATTTAGCAAGACATATCGGCGGCGGCTTGCCACGCTCTGAGGAATGAGTTCGAAAATGCGTCGTGCTTTTCCGACGGCCATGTGTTCAAGGAGATCCAGGAACGGGAGGTTATGGGTGACGACGCTGGCAAGAGACGTTGGCTCTCGAGGCTTACTTCAAGCAAGCGTGCAATACTTGGCCGTGTGCTGAAGCGCCGCGCCATAAGCCAGGCACTCTATGCACTTCATGGCATTCCCGGCCTTTGGGAAGATAGCGATGGGTTCAATATAGGAGTTTTGCACAAGATGCTTGCCATAATGAGTGACGAGGTGCGTAGAGCTGCGTGTATGGCTTCCAGGTACTTACGCATAACCCTTAGGAACTGGTTCACTACCTGAGCAACATTTGCAAAGTATACCTTGCCATCGTAGGCTCCAAGTCCCTACTCAAATTTGTAGATCACGCCACTGTTAAACACATCGAACTACGAGTTCCTGGGCTATCTCAACAAGATGACGACTTTATAACTGGTGCTCTCCGACAAGGTCTTATATTCAGTCAATTCCCAGAGAACGAAAAGCCGCAGTTACTTGACAACTTGAGACGGGTCAATGAGCTTATCCCGTCGCTTTACACTTTTCGTCTCGACTTCAAATATCTACGTCCTTGCGCACTTGTGATGAAGAGACTATTCATGCCTTCGCAACCATTCAATACCGTCCGACAAGCTGCACGTTACGCCTTCAAGGAGCGAAATGACATGACACACACATCATTCGCCCAGCAGTTTTTGCAGTTGTACCTACACATCATGAGAAATGTCTTTGAACTCTCTGAAGACACACCGTTGGTCGAACAAAATCACCGCCAGATACAGCCAAAGCCTGAAGATCCAAGAAAATGGCACGAGCTTGCGATTGAGGCGCAAGCTCTGGGATTCAATTCGCTGCAAATAGACGCCATTCTACGATCGGATCCCGATGAGGCGCATGCTCGTAACTCTTTATTATCAGCCAGGAATCCTTCCTATTTCACATACGACCCTCAAGAGTTCGATACCTTTGTGCAGGCTTTGAAGCAGATGTACAAATCCGCACGGCCGTATCATAAATCGATGTCAACGCCTACAATGACAACGTCTGGCTTGGGTGAGGCTCTGGCACGTCGTTGCGGTAGGCAGTTCTCTGCATCTTATGATTCGGATAGCGAGCATCTGCAGCTGTCAATTATTCAAAGCTTGCCTCAGAAAAACAATGATATCACGTCTTTATTTGTGCGACAGTCCGTTGTTAGAGCTTTTTTCAGTCTAGACGATCCAGAACAGTCTGGCCAAAATAACCCCAACACGAGTCGAAACGATCTGCAGGAGAACCTCAACAATTTAGATACTAGTAGAATGGAGATCGAGAAGGAACGTGACGAGGCAGACAGCATGCACTTGGATACAGAAATTCAATCAGCAGATAACACTTCCCAGGCACAGGTCATACTCGCAACACGACAAGCCGAAGACACACAAATGGTAAACAGCGTTTCCCCGCCTGGCACAAGTGCTGAGAACGTGCGCTCGCAACTCAGCGAGCGACTGGTTGCGCCAAGTCAACCCCTAGAATCTGGGGCCTTGATTAGAGTCGGCGAGACTAGCATTGTACCACCTTCTAGCAATAAAGGACAGGAAGTAACGGGAGATAGCGGGACTCCTTCGGCGACAAAGAGAGTTGCTTCCGACGACCAACTGATTGTTAGGTCGCCCTCTAAAAAGCAGCTGACGTTGATTTCAGAGCCGACAATCCAGATTTTCACGCCACGAGAAGGACAATGGGTGCTCGCCAAAGATTGTTCGGAAGCAGAAATTATTACAGAGATACAGGGTATTCGGAACTTGAACCCGACAATAGAACTAACCATATTTGACGCGCAAGGCAGGGCGATAGGCATGGATGAGTGTTTTGTAATTGCGCTATCTGATCAAAGAAAGGTGTATATAGCAGATAAATTCCCATCTAGTCTAACCCTAGAAATAGAGGATATTTTATAAAGCTCTGAGAGTTCCAAGGATTAGAGAATGATTTTCTTTGAGTGTTACCTAGAAAACTGGTGCGAGTGTGATGCTGCTGCTATTATATGACAGGTGTGATTACTGATATGTGCAAATAATGCTTTGTTAGAATATAGGTTATATACATACTTTATGCAGATGCAATCCAAGTTGCATCCAAGCCCTTTGTGCATTATGCTTGCATAATAATTTAGTGCATTTCAGTAGGCCTTATGTTAGGGTCGCCTAGTATAATACAGCGGGGCTCGCTTAGGAACTTCGAGCACAGGCTCAGGTACTTCGTTACATGCTCAGCCTCGCCTCAGCTTAGAGCGGCGACTGCTCAGGACTGCGGCCAGAAAAAGTGGCGGAGATCAGTGAGACAAATGTGGTTGGCATGGATTGCTCCAGGAGACACATTTCGTGTCGGATTCGATCTGAGATCCTGGTGGTCTTTGCAGCAGTCACTGGCCCAACTTTCCACATTCGAAAAGCAAACACTCGGTGCCGTTCATGAGGTCCAGCTCTCTAACCTGAAGTGGATGAAGTCCCTGTACGGGGAAATCGGAAACGAAGGCGTCGAGAGATTTTTGGAGGTCTTTCCGAACCTGCAAAGACTTCTCGTCGGAATCCCGCGAACTAGGGAGTTCATCTTCGAAGACTACACCAACGATGATCTGTTCCCCCTTGCCAGGGACTCCTTTGCCGACCAGACCGCAATTCCTCCAATGTTGGATATCATCTGGGCAGCTGGCGTCAAGATTCTCGCTTATAATGCGAGCGACCTCGCCATCTTCGAAACAGTCTAGGAGACAGAAATCCACAACGATATCAAGGAACGGATGACGACAGGTGTCAGCATCCAATGCATTAAAGCCTGTAATGACAATGCAACCAGGTAAATCTTCATGTCCACATAGATTCCGAGTTCCGCTAACATCACGCGCCAGGTCGATAACGTCAGTAATGATGATAATGAAGACGGCAACAACGAATTGGCATTTCGCAGCACAGAAATGAAGGAACAAAACTTGCGAATCGGTGCGCGGCGTGCAGGCGGCAAGGTATATGGGACAAGGCAACAAGGGTCTTGCGGCGAAAGACAAAGCACTTTGAGTACATCGTCCCTGGTTAGCACTGGGGCTTTATGAACCACGCGGGGCGTTTAGTTTTATTCGGAACTTCTTAATACATACGTCCGGTCACCGGATAGGCCCCCTTAATGCACAACAACCTGCTGGTTCTGTATAGCGCGAGCACCAAAGTATCTCTTGTCCAGATCATTATCATAACAGTAGCCAATCCACCTAGGTTTTCTAAGCCCAAGAAGACATCCGAATTCTCTACGTCTACTATACCTAACATTCAGTCGGCCCCAGACGAGGGGTTGTAAAATGACTTGGAATCGCAACACCCCGCCAGAGCTGGCTCTGGAAAGAAACTTAACTATAGACTCGTCTTTTCTTCTTGGCTGTGCTCCAAAGGCTGACTGCGTCCGAGGTTTGCTCTACTGTGGCCAAGAGATCTGGAAAAGAATTAATGTCATGGTGGACATCAAAACAAGTATGGTGGTTCGTGTGACACTAAAAGAAGGACGAGATCAAATAAGGAAATGAATATGTCAAATATTCTGTGTATCCGAACAACTACAAATCTAGGTGCTACATGATCAGGAACTACCAGGTTCGCCAAGTATTTTGAGGCCCAGCGAGTTGTCTCGTAACCTGAAGCTGGCACGTTGCGTCTCGACGTCCCGTCACCCCATCATTGAAAATAAGATTTGCATCTCTACGCCTTGGGAAACAACGTTGAGACCAATTAGGCAACAGCCGCGTATATTCCTGTTCCAAAGCCGGCTCTCACACGTCTTTCACCCTCTGGGCGGGCAGCGTTCTGGACCTAACAGATATCTCCATCTCTCCAAGGAATCAAGACGAGGCGCGTCGCAGGCGCACTCGTTGTTGGAAAGCTTCGCCCGAAGACCCTCCTGCGTGGAAAACACCTCGACATCATTCCTGCCGATATAGCGCTCGAGGATGACGCGAGAACCCCGGTCCAGCGCCTTCTCGATACTCTTCCTGCTGGGGGAACCCTCCTGCAAGATTGGGAGAAGTTTTTCGTTGACGGCCAGAAGATCGCCGTGGGAGCAGAGCTTTTTCTTATCGTACATCCAATTTGGTCTCTCTCGACACTCGCCCCGGACCAGGAAGAGCTTGACATTGGGAAAGTCAGACAAGATGCGCGTGAATCTCTTAGGAGGCGAGATGTGCTTGATACCCAACGTCTCGATATGGGCCATCAACGACGTCCTACACTGCAGAGAAGGCGTCCACGGAAGCCCGCGGTCTATGTAGTAGAATCGATCATAGTCGACTGAAAATTTGTCGATTCTGGGCAGCGTCAGGATGGGGCAAGACACCATCTTCCTGAGCTTCTGATGCATTGTCCAGACTTGGAAGCGACGGCCAAAGTTTCGATTGGCGTGCGCGTGCGCGTCCTTGCTGATCAGCGCAATCTTCGTGAAACATGCGAGTCGATGTCTCTGCAGTTGCATGCAGCTTGGTTCGTATCCGAAATCTGAAAAGTGCGGAAACTGAGATGTGAGGACGAAGAGGTCTCCTTCCATCGAACCCTCGAAGGCCGCAATCAATTCGTCGAGTATGAGGAGGAAAATCTCGGGCGGGACTCGTCGGGGTTGGTAGACTTCATCGATGCTTGAATGCGTCGTCAAGACGGCTTGGGAAGCGCTAGAAGGTGCGGCCATGGCGAAAAATCCTCAGAAGCGTGTGATCTGATGGATTGTGTTGTGATAGATTGTGATTTGATAGGTTGTGATGTGATAGGTTGTGATGTGATAGATTGTGATGTGATAGATTGTGATGTGGTAGATTGTGGTGTGATCGATTGTGATGTGATGGGTTGTGATTTGTGTTTCTTGCAACTAAGAAAGGACGCGTCCAGTGGTATTTAAGAGCTTCTGAAGCACATGGCCTGCCCATCGACCTTCATGGCGGCCAAAGCTACTCACGTCGGTCGACACCTTTGCAAACAGTCATCGCTCCTGCCATCAAGGTCCAGTTGAAACTGAAGCAGAGCTGACCTGACCATGAAAGCAAAAGGTAGGACAGTAGGGTATGAACCAGAGCCAGCGTCAAATGCCTAGAAAAACCACGCCTCTATTGTCTCCGTCAACTCCAAGTGTTGTGCACTCCGACGTCTGACGTGACGCCCCCAAGCATCATCAAGACGTCCATCTCAGTCCCAAAAGCGAGTAGTACTGCTGTCTCAGCTGCATGAAGAAGGGCGGCAACGGCGTGAACTCCGCAGAGCTCGCGTCGTAGACCCTGGCAAACTTCTCCTTAGAGACCAGGCATAGAACTTGCTCCGCATGATGGAGCAACATTGACGGCGGCAATGCCAACATGACAAACTCCACAGACAGAACGTGCTTGTTGATGAACAAGAGTCGATGGACTAGACACGAGAGACTCGCGTCACACGCCTGCTATATGGACAGTTGCTCTCTCGACTGAAAAGAAATAGACCACCTACCACTCCACAGGCAAAAGACTAGAGCCGCCGTGATAAATCCCAGTCCACCGACTGTCCCAAGCCATCCTGAGTGCCCATGTCAAGGGATCGCGCCCACCTGGAAGCGCCATCTCGACTCCGAAGCAACTCGAAGCAACCGTCCTTCCAAGACAAGTCCCTTGATGTCATCCACAGGCCGACAACAGCACAGCATCCAGCCCTCCTCTTTCACCATTCCAGATGTACCATCATGCTCACGTTGTGTACTCTTCAACCAAATCGGGGCGGTCGGCAGTCGCTCCTAGCCATCACCATCGTCCACGCATCTTTCGAAAGACCCTTGGTCAATGTAGAACCATCGCCAGTCGCTCCGTCGCGTGTCGCAATCTTCGTATATTGTAATCGTCGTGCGTCGTAGTCATTGTGATGCGCAACCTGTCTCCTCCTCGTCGGATCGATCGTGTCGTGAACTCCTATTCCACCTCCTTCATCATCCCTCCATCACTTCCGTGCCCGTCAAAACCTCTGCTCTTGCCATCATTTCTGTCACCTCGTCGCCGTAAGTCCATCTTGAAGCTCGGCCATCGACCTCGTATCTCCTCCCATCCATCCGCAACCCCGCAACCGCAACCGCATCAGGCGTCCGCCAAAAGTCGTCGAAAATCGAATCACGCACAGCCAAATGCAGGAGGAAAAGAACGGCAGTCGGGAAAACACCTTGGATTAAAAAAACTATCTGTCAAAAGTCCCGTGGCAAATACTTTCTTACTCTCAAACGGCGTCAGACAGAAAGCAGTAACGACGTACAGCCGATCACCGCCGATCACCATCGCCTCCTCTCACCTGAAAAGTAACCCCAACCCAACCCTCCGCCTTCGTATAGCCCATCAAAACCAAAAAGCGAGAAAAAGAGGTAAGTGAGATTTGAACGAAATGAAACTTTGGGAGTAATAAAAGGGCCGAATGCGCGCAGTGTGTGCACCATGAAAGTTTCGCGATGGGAGAAAAACCATCGGAGAGCTGGAGAACATTCTGCAGTGACGGAGAAGCAGAAAATCCCATGGAAAACGAAAAAGTCCCGTAAAAAAACCACAAAAAACCATTCCCCGCTTCACCTTCATCGCAAATCTTTGCCGTCATCGAAAGGGCAGCCACAACAGATGGGGAAATCCCTACCCTTTCGCCCCAACCTTTTGAAACGCTCTACCGCTCCAAACCGCTCGACGTCTGTCACTTCCCCAGTAGATCATGGGCCCATGGTAAACCTCGGGCCGTCGATCTTCGCCACCAAAAAGTACGCACACGGGTTTTCCAACGGCAAACGGCAGGAAAAGCGGCCAGGCAGAGGGGAAAGCACAATTGCCCATCTCAGCCCTAAAACAGACTGACTTCGCACCGCACGTGTGCCTGAAATGGCTCGTGGGTGCCGATCCTGGCCCTGAAATGGGCAGATCACCGTCGTAACCACAGTGAAGGCGGTCGCAGATCACGAAAATCGAGCCTGTCAGCAATGCTGGTTGGCCACAATGCCTCAAACTCGCACCGCAAACCATGGGAACACGCTGCTTCTCCTACAGATCGTGAGCTCTTCGCGTGGCGGCGACTTGCCCCCTCGCTTCCTCTTCCACGAGCTAGTCAAAACGCTCCCGCTGCTGCTCTGCAGCGATCTCAGAATCCTCACCCTTTTGGTGGAGGGTTCTCAACGCCCTGGAGGCCTTCCGAGAGGCTCGTGGCTGCGGGTGGTGGCCACATTGGAACCTCCTGCAGGCGAAATCCTCAGAACGTCGGCAAGATCGCCATCTTGGCTGCTCGATTTGTAAGGGGAATCCCCTCAACTCGCAGGAGATAGTCCGGACGGCAGCCATGGGGTAGGGAACACCACAAACCTGTGCGGCCCTAACCCCTCCTCGCCTCGCGGCGCTCCCTCACTCGACCCCCACGCCCCGGGAGGGTAGAAGAAACAGTAGACACCGCCACTACTCCTCTTCGCGAGGTCCCCTCACAGAGACTTCTCCGTCAGGGTGTGGCAAGCGCCATCAGACTACCGCATCAGGAAAGCGACAGGCCTTCTTCGCGGTCGCCATTGGCTCACCGTCAACATTCCAGCGGGAGCTGCTCCCGCTACTGAGCAGAGAAACCGAGATTCAAGTGTGGCTGGAGTGGTGGAAGAGGCGTGCGAGACGAAGGGAGCCCTCATCGCCCCGGTGAGCACATTGAAAGAGGACTTGGGAAGAAATGGAAATGAGAGAGACCTCTTCGTAAGTGAAGAATGGACGTGATGAGGGCATATGCGCAGACCATTGACCAGATCACCACGAGGTGAGTGCGATCTGGGGCCTCGTCGTCTCTTTATCGTCTTCGCCTTGATGAGAAGGCCCGCTCAGTGGCTCGGTCGAGGCGTCTCTCCTCCTCTGATGGGACCCCTCCACCTTGCTTCCCGCCGCCTCGTGGTACCCCTATCCTCGGCGATCCCAGGAGTCTGGATGCGTGTAGGGGCGCTCGCCCAATAAGCGCGGCTGTTGCTCGGCCTGATAGAAAGTGACTTCTCACTAACGGGACACCAAAACCACCACTCACCCCTGGGTAGATGTCGCTGCACGAACTGCACCACGCACAGCCGCCAACTGTTTCCTCCTCATTCCTTCGCTGTGGCGAGTGCATGAGGCTGGAGCCAGTCAGACCTCGTACATCTCCCACACCTCTCTCGCACCCCTCGCAGACAGCGCAGACAGTCTGCTTCATGTCTGCTCAGCCACAGAAGCCACGCAACTCTCCGGTCGCTTCAGTTGGACGAAGCAGATGTGGCTCGCCCTCAATGCCACATCCAGCAGGTGATCGACGTTTGTGTGGCGTCGAACAGAAGCCGAAATTTTGACTCAACCGCCCGCCAAACTCAATCGATGTAGGCGAAAGGGGCTGACCCTTGGCCAGCTGAGATGTTGGCATCCAGACGCATCTGACTGGCCCTTTCCCCTGAATGTTGATGCGTGTTTGAGGTTTAGGGTGCAGTGATCAACCCAAATGTCGCTCGGATGGACGCGCTGTGGCACCCAGTGTGGCTAGTAGCCGCGCAATCATGGCATATCTTGTCTCAACACAGAGGAAGAAAACCCATCAGCCCTCCAATTTTATGCATAACGCACTGCTGTTTGCGCTCCAGACATGAAGAAACAACCGCCGCATTTCTCCGAGGTCCCTTGGGCTGCTTTCTCAGCCCTGACACCATCGCGTGACCCCGAGGTTCTGGACGATCGACACTCGAGTATCCATATCGGGCAGACGTCCAGCCCACTGGCGAAGACAAGCGGTCTTGGAGGGACCCGCCTGTCTTCGAGCCCTCGTATCTCGCACCATTCAGAGGCTTCTGCCACACAAGTTCGGCATGTCACTGTGGCGAGTGCTTTCCTCCACACCGTCTCTCCGTCGTTGGGCTCCCCTTTCTCTAAAGGTACCGGTACTTGCCCAGCAGCCCCCTCTCCGCGAAGGCGTCGAAACAAAACACCAGTCTGTTTGCACCGCTTGATACGACTGCCTTCGCTGTTGTAAACCCTTAGATGTAGGGTTTGACCTGTCAACTGCAAACAGGGGCCTCGGCATCCCGAATCATCAGGCTGAAATGCTCGTGAATGAGAACCTGTGAGGTCGCCGGAAGAAAAGTTCCTACTCCCAACATAGTTTTCGAACGGGCGACAGAGTTGACCTCGTCTTAACTCCCTCAATCTGATATCGTCTGACAGGGCAGGTTTCGTGCGGCTCAACGTAGTCCGGGCCTGCGAGGTTTCTGCCGATATCGCGCATGAAAAGGATCTTTTGCCGTCTCTTGAAATCGCATAAGCCAGCTAGACAACATTCGACGTTAGTGAGTCGCATGGTTTGGGTGGAAACGTAATTGTGCGAATAGTTGGTACTTGGCCAAACGTCTGACATTCGTCGTGAACAAACAGTAGGTGACTTTGTGGGACATGAAGTGTTCCTTACCGTACACGGCGCGGGCCTTGATACATACACTCCTCAAAAAGACGGGACGGCCTACCCCCGACGTGAATGCGTCATATCGTCCAAGTAGTGACTTTTTCTAGCTGAAGATAGGAAGTATCCCATCAACAACGTTCAATCAGGCCACATTGATTCTGGGCCTGGCATCAAGCTCGGTTAGAATAGAGGGACGTGGTCCACGTTGATGGACTGCCACAGCCGCCACATGTGGCTTACCGATGTGATAGGATGTATGCAGGGCCAATGGGGTAATCTCATGTGCTAGATGACTGCGCGGCTTGTACTGAAAGTCTCTGAGAAACAGCCCAAGTACTGGCGCAACGGCTGAGAAACAGAGTTACTAGCCAACGACGTGACAGCCTCTAAGAGTTCTAGACCGTCGAAACACGCAAGCACTCGCCACAGCCTCTGTGGCTCGTCCAACTCTGTCGGGTAACACCGCTGTCGATCGGTGTGGCTTGACGCATTGCATCAGCATCAGTAGATCATTTTCAGACGGTGATGAGGGGTTGGGCGGCCTCGCTGGGTACATTGTACTGCGCCGATCGTACGGAAGAGGCGGAAGCCGGCCGAATATGGTGACTAGGTACCCGAGTATGTCGGAGAAAGTCTGGAGTCGGATGGACGCCGCGAGGTCTCCGCAATTCGTCAGTCGGTGGCCGCGGAGCAGTCGGGACGAAGTACCAAATGCTACAACGCTGCCACACCAAGTCCCGATGAATACTCATTGTAGCACACCATTGCAAGGACCTTTGCCGTGACCCGAAGTGTGCAATCCACCCCAAAGACCAGAATGGAGGATGCCATTGTCGTTGGTCCGTCTCCATGGCAATGTGTCAGTGCAAGCTGCAGTTGTTGAGCCCGTCGAATGCTGAATTGAACTTCCCGTATGGCTCCTACAGTAAGGACCACGGAGGATTAAGCTTCGCTTTACCGGCTCCGTCTGAAATTGTCCTCACTGCTCCGGTTGGCTGTGGTCACACCCTCCATCCGTCTGCCCGGCGGTCATGGCTTTTGTGAATTGCCATGTTGTGTTCACGGGCTCGCAGATGAAGCTCAGTCCCATAGACCGAGGGAATGTCGTCAATTACTGCAGCAGCCTCCCCGGAAACCTTGCGAACCTCGGGCATGTAAGAGGGTGCGAATACGCCCAAGAGATCTTGCCGGGCCGGCGCGGCGTCAAGGCGCCAGGACGTTTTTCACTAGGCGCGCCGCAGTGCGACCGATCGGACGGACACGTCGTGTGGCTAGTGGGTGACGGCCGCCATACATCGACGATGTCGAGGCTGGTTTCAAGGATGCTCCCGGTAACGGCTGGCAGAAGGTTTGGGCCCGTTCCTCTCGCACGAGGCAGTTGTATCCCTTCATCATTTCTCTGGTTCGATTATGATGGAATACGATGGTACCGCGATGGCGGAGGAGTAGACCGTCGAAGACGCTAGCGGCTGCGCGTGTTGACAGAGGTTTCAACGCTGAGCCAAGTGGCTCCCGCCGTCGAAATGAGCCTTATCCACGCGAGATTAGCCACGGCACATCCGTCTCCCAATCATCGTGCCCGATGCGACAAACGTCGCCTGTGCTGTCCTAGTCAGTAATAACCGTCGCGCATAAACGTCGTGGAACCGATATGAACCCTAGAGTTAGTGCACCTGTAAATCGGCTCTCTTTCCCATTTTGTAAATCCCATCGTCGTCGCCTGCGCGGTTGAGAATAATGATATCAAAGTCAATGCCGTGAATTTTCTGTTCTCTAGATTGACTAGAGAATCAGTGGGTATGTTGCTAAGGTACAAGCTGCAGCGCAGGAGAGCTCGTGCTCTATGAATGTGTGCCCTCCAATGCTTGCATTACTTCGTCAACCAGCTTCGAACTTGTGTACGCAACGACAAGCCAATGTACATGTTGGTCTGCGTTGAACAAAAGAAAGACAGTGGGTTAGGCATCAAATAGTATGGTAAAAGTTGATGCGAGAATCAGAGAGAAAAATAGCTGAAACCGCGGAGCCGAGTGGACCGGAACGTTTTCGTGGTCTGGCTCGCCGTGTCCGAGTCTCGTCCTTCCAAAAACCCTCTCGAATGTGCCGACGGCCCTTCGAAGGGCGGGATATCTTGTGTGTTTTGCTGCCATGCCCGTAATGGCCCAGATCTAAATACCCAAATCATGAATCCGCCTGCGTATTTGGTGGTCGGAACCGTTGAAAAGAAGAAGCGGCCCATCCAGGGACTTGGTATCTCAAAATCAACAACGCCAACTGACCGATATCCCAACCATGCGTGTGCGAGTCCATATGTGCGCGCGTGTCGCCCGTGTCCAGTGGCATGCCTGGCGACAGGCAGCCGTAAACAAGTACAAATCCCCGTCTAAGAGTCCGAGTCCGATCGATTTTGTTGCTGAAGAGAAGATGGATCCGATTATGTAACATTAGAAGTTGAGGCGCAATTCAAAGCCTCCTTGCAAGGATATCTGGTCCATGGAGTCGCCCTCGCTCGGGTCGACAACCATGTCCCACTCTCGCTTTGGTTGGACTTCATCCGCAAGCTCCTTGATCTCGAGCCTCATGTCCTGGCCTTCTCTCAGTTCGGCAATGACGTCGTCGTCCATTTCGACTTCGAGGCCACGATCCAGGACATGAACGGTGCGGAGGATCTTCGACGGGTCAATGTTCCACTTTGCGGCGACGCGATAGTTGAAATCTTTCAAGTTGCGTTGGGCCAAGTAGATCGCCCGGTAGTAGTCTCGCTTCTCCGGTTCAGAGGCGCTAGGTCGAATGACGTAAAAGCAGGCGACGGGCTTTGCGACGCGCTCGGGAGGGGGTCGGTAAGATGCATCGACTCCGAGGGCCTCGATCCACCCACTCAAGTTACCAGCATCATCCGTCTTGCTGACCTTGGTAGGCTGGTCTGAGCCCTGTCGCGACGCAGGCTCACCAGATCCCTCGCCATCGAAACCTGACCATTGTCGGTTGGGCACTGCCGACGCTTGTGATGCCAGAGACAAAGAGCTAGGTGAAGGCGAAACCAGACAAGAGCCTGCAACAGAGCTGCGTCCGCTGCGTGCTTGCCACGCGGGCCCTTCACGAGATTCCACCTTTGTGACTTCGCCGCCCTGCTCTCCGGGCAGAGACACAGGATGGGCATCGGGGTCGTCGAGATCTTCACCACGTAGATACAATACGCTGACGGGTCTGGTGCTCGTAAACATGTCCTGCAGTGTCTGGAGCTTATAGTGTAAGTCTTCTTCTAACGGAGGGCGGGTACCGCCCGCCGAACTGGTTGAAGACATTGACCACGTCCGCTTATGCTTCTGCACCTTGCCTGGTCGCTGGTCTGATCCCTTGCCCTGCGATGCCGACGACCTCTTGCGCTTGCCAAAGTCCTTCATGCCGCTCTCCGCCTGAGCGATTTGCTGCTTGAGCTTATCAATCGTTTTCTTGACGTGCGCAACATCGTTGGAAAGCTTTCGTTCGGCACCATGGTCACGAAATAACTTGACCTTGCAGAAGCAGATCTCGGGGTTGGCGTCTGCCGCTGGCTGGGTAGGATCCGAAGGGAAAGTCTGAGTTTTGGCGCAAAGTCGAACCGGGATACCCTTCACGCCCTTCGAGTGACTGAAGTCGGTCGACAAGAAGTTGAATCTGACGGCAATATTGCATTCGGGGCCGCCATTGATACCGGGAGTCCAAACCACAGAAAACCCATCGAACGACGAAGATTCCAGCTCAATGCGGGTTCTCTTGTCGTCACCCTCAGTGGGTTGTCCAGCCTCGACATATTCCACAGCTTGCAGCTTCCCGCCTCTCTGGTGGGCCTCGTTCGTGCCTCTTCCCTCCTTCCACAAGGCCCAGCACACCCCAGGCTTCTGTCTCTGCTGCTCATCTTCGAAGGAAATCCGGACAAAGGTGCGGAACTTGGTGCCCGGAGCGACGGGGATGGTCGCATTGGTGTCGACGATGGAGAGTGAGTAGGCCTGGCCTTTATTAAGATAAGTCACCGGGATCTCATCTGCGTGCTTGATCATAGCTGTTGGCGCATTCAGAGTCGCGTGAAATCGAAACTTCTCGGCAGATGGCGGGAGCGCGGCAGCCATGGGCATGCCGCTGAATTGCCGGCCTTGTTGGAAACCAACCATGGGTGAGTTGTGAAACGCACTGTCGATTGAGGTCATCCTCTCTTCAGACGGATCAGAAGTCATGGGCGATCCATCCTGTTCCATCGTCTCGTAGCCGGTATCCTGGTGCACAAAAGTCGACGGTGCGAAGGATTGCTGGGGCGCAGGAGGCTGGATGAAGGGATGGAACTGTTGCTGGAAGTGCTGGGGATGCATCCCTTGGAAACCAGCGAGATCCATCATGGCAGGTCCCGAGTTCATCGCGCCCTCCGACGTGGGCATCGACAGCGGGGTCCCGAGACCCATACCGAGACCCAATGTGGGCGTGTGCAGGTCACCGGCTTGCGGGTGGTAGATGGTGTTGGTTCCTCCCGGGGTGGGAGTGTAGTAGCCAGGCGGCGCATTGGCAAAGTTGGTGAAAGAGAACGAGTTGGGATCAAGCAGTGATGGAGTGAACCTCCATGGCTCATTCGTCGCTCTCGGCGTCGGATCTTGGTCCCTGAAAGCTTCTTGACTGAGACTATGGCTTCTGCGACAAGTTAAACGTTAGCAAATACGTCATTTGCACAAAGAAGCGTGGCTTCCGCGGTGTGTTGATGCTTGAATTGAATTTGGAAAGTGACCGTCCATTGACGACCGGCCAAGTACCCCGCGTTTCCGCCTACTGGACTGATCCCGGGGGATGCGACCGGCAGGCTGAACAGCAACGGCAACGGCAAGCCTCGAGGCGGCAAAACACACACAAGGTTCGATGGAAAACTGGTTCGGATGCGGGTACTGACCTTTCTTGGAACCCAGGGAGTGGGACACCTGGGATGGGGGCAACGGCGGCGTTGTCAACGGCAGCCTGCGGAACACCAGCCGGTGCGGCGGTTGTGGCAGCTACCTCAGGAAACTGTTTTCTGAAAGTGGCCAGCAGTTCATCGCCAGGCTTCTGGGCGCTTGTTCTGTACAGAGGGCACACGAGTCAGCTAAAGGCCGGGACAGGCGCAAAAAGGTTTCGAGATGGCGCAACAACACGCAGCGTGTGTGCGGGGAGCCGGGTTGTACAGCTATTTTTGTCGGGGCTTGAGGGGGACGAGGCATGGCAGAGCTTACCTTTGGCTAAACATCTGGAGAGCAGATATGTGCTGTCAAGCGACAGCGATTCCGTGGTGGTATTCAGCGCGGGTATCGTCCCGAATCTTTCCAATCTCTTCCTGGCGAGCGATCGATTGATACGGATCCTCGCCCTCGTGTAGCTTTTCCCTTAGCTTACTTGCTTGCGACGCCTCTTTTAGTTTTCTGGTTCAGCTGAGCTGGGGTCGGTCTGGCGAGTATGGCTGCTTTTGTCCCTGGTCTTAACGAGCGTTGGTCAGGTGGGGGAAAGCCGGGCTGTGGCGCTTCATAGAGCGGTGGATGAGAAAACGAGCGAATGGGTCGGCGAAAGTGTCGCACGCGGTGAGAGGAGAACTCCAACGGAAGTCGGGTTTTCAAATGATGATGGGCAAGCGACAGAGGCCGCTAGCAAATCGAAAAGTTGCTGGTCGAAGAAAAAGGGCCGCTCCGGTATGACGTCCGTGGGGAGGAAGCGGTATATTAGAGGGAGTTGTGGGTACCTGACATGTACGTATGTGAGGCAATGTGGACAGACCGACAAGGGTTGAAGCGGAGAAAACGATGGCCTAGATGCGCCGTCGACTTCTGCTCTCGATATTGGCCAGTTGGGTCGGAACGTCGGCGAGACTTTTGCTGTTTGGTGCGTCGAGTCCCTGGAGTCGAAAGCTTTCTGGTCAGGAGGCGTAGGTGCGAGGACGAAGTCGGCGATGAACGGGACTCATATGCGCACGAGAGGTGACGGCAGGTCGGGAATCAAGCTGTTCGCCGTTGGTCGCGGGATCTTGGTTCTTGGGTGTAGTTGGCTGGTGGACTGCTGCGCGATGTGAGTTGTGAGCATTCGAAAACAGCGCGTGTAGACGGGCTTGAGAAGCTTCTCAAGTGATGCGACGAGGAGCTGTGCGCGGGACGGAAGGATGAGCTTGTGAGCAAGCGCAGGGCCGAATAGGATGTGGTGAGGTGAGGTCGGTGCAGACAGACGGGTATTCCAGGGAAGACTTGCAGAGAGAGTCAAGGGAACGAACGGGATGGAGGAGTGAATGGGATGAGCGGTATCTAATGTATGTATGTGGTGGTGTAGGCACGCATGTCGAGGAAGGTCAGGTAAGGACCGTAAGGTAAGGTAAGGCAAGGCAAGGTAGGTATGGATGGTGTGTGCGCGCGCGGGTTGGAGGAGCGGTGCCCTTGGGCTGGGTATCTGGGCCCGCGGTCTGGGTCCTCCTTGGAGAGAGGAGAAAGGTATGGGTATGGGGCCTTGGGCTATGGGTATGGGTACGGGTATGGGTATGGGTAGGTATGGGTATGGATACAGCGGACAGCGGACAGGACAGCGGTCATGGGCGAGCAGCAGAAGGGTGTGGGAGGTTGAGGGCGTGGAATATGAAAATGGGGGAGCGATGGGCATGGGTATGGGTATGGTTATGGGTACAGACAAAAAGAGAGGTACGACGGGACGGAGGGAGAGAGAGAGAGGGAGATGGGGCCAGGGTGAGTCTGCGCAATGGAACAGAGTGAAGAGATGGATGTGAAGGAGACAGACGACGGATTCCGTGGCTGTCGGGTAGAGGCACCTGGCCGCGTCCCCAGGGTTTGGTGGAAGAACAAGTAGATATGGTACGTACCCTTTTGTGTGTGTGTGTGTTATTATTTTTTTTTGTCTTCTGGACTGATGAGGTGTCGGGTCTGCGAGGTGCGGGTGGCAGGTAGCCTGTCTTCAAAGTGATAGAAGGGGCTACCTAAGGTGGGAGCTGTGCGGCGTAGCTGGGCCGAGAGACACGTTGGAGGAGACTTGGCCGATGTGGTGGACGGAATAGCGTACGGATTTGGATTCTTGTTAGGTAGGTTGGAGTTGGAGAGGACGGCCGGTGAGGGAGGGGGGATATTTCAAGAAATACTCCGATTCCAAAGAGGGGGGAAGAGATATCAGAGCCGAGTCTAGTGGGAGGGAAAAAAGAGGCAGGTGAGGGCGGCCAGAGCGAGGTAAAGTAGGTGAGCGAGCGGCGAGTTGACTCGAGTCGACGTTGAGGGTCGAGTAAGGTGTGAAGTAAGGTAGGCAGTTGAAGTAAAGAGTACCCGAAGGCAGGACAGACAGAGTATGTAAGGTAAGAGGTATGGTAGGAGATGTTGGGATGAGATGAGAGGTATGCGTGAGAGCGAGCGAAAGAGACGCAGCAGGCTGGCTGGTGGTCAATGATTGATGTGTGCAAGCAAAGACTGACCGAGATGGTGGTGGTGGTGGTGGTCGTCTTCTTCTTCTGCTGCTGCTGCTGCTAGCTGCTGCTGGTGCTGGAGATGGCCAGGGTCCTTTCTGCTCGCTCTGCTGAGAGCCAGGTGGACCTGTGCATCTCAAGTCGTGCTACTTGTGATTACGACTGGTATGGCTGCAATTTGGAGCTGCAGAACGTATCCCCTCCCATCCCACGCAGGCTGTGTGGCCCTTTCTCTCTCTTTTCCATTCTCTGGTTGTCTGTCGCTGCAGCGTTCGCCAGTGCAGGGATTGGGCATCTTCTTCGGCGGCATCTCCACTTGCTCATCGTCTCCCTTGTCAAGCCGCCTCCCACCCAGAGGGGGAAAAAATTGTTAGTGCGCGACAACGGGCCTTGTACTGCACCCCCCGCTCTCGTTCTGCCCCCGGATGGGATGTGTTGACAGGGCTTGTCTGACGCCACCCCTGCCGTGCGCTTCCGAGAGAGCAGGAACAATACCGAGTACTTTCCACACACACACACACACACACGCGCGATGTGAGTAACATGATCGGTACGTATTCTTTCTCTCTCTTTCTCTCTCTCTCTCTTTCTCTCTTGCGTCCAAACGACGGCATGAGGACGAAGACGACTAGAGTTGGACATGCGAGAAGTGACGCCTGACCGATTCATCCTCCACAACCTCGTAGCTCGACGACTCGATTCGAGTCTCGAGTGCATGCCATGTAGGTGAAGTAGGTTACCGCCTCGGTACATACCCAGGCGATGCAGATGCAGATACATTGCCTTCCTTGCCTCAACACACAGTTTGGCTTCCAGGGCCCTGTCGAGCTGCCTGCCTTTCTTTACTGCATAGTGTGTACAGATAGCCATGTTGCCATTCGTTTCTTTCTTCCCTGCATAGTCAGCCGACACTTTTCTCTCAAACTTCAGTAGACTCGGAGAAAGAGCGAGAGTGAGAGTCGGAGAGTGGGGGATGCAGCAGGGGGCACGTCGCACTACGGCCGCCTTACCCAACTGACGTAGTGCTTTTCGCCTCGGGCCCTCTCACTTGTGCTTACCTCGATATTACAGACCGACGTAACAGCTGGATACGCTGGAGTCTTGGGCAGAAAAACGAGCGAGCAGAAGAGAAACGCAGGCAGAAAAGACGGTCGGCAGCTGAAGCTAAGCTGAAGCTGAAGCGAGAGAGGGAACCGCCGGGAGCTATCTTCTCCCGCGGCACCTGGTAGGTGATGGAAGGTCGCGTAGGCCAGACCCCTTCCCTTGCCTTGCCTTCCCCTTCCAGCTGCATTGGCTTCCATCCCTTCTCTCCGCACGATCTTTGGGAAACAAAACGTGGTTGCCGTGACCCCTTCTGGGCCAGCGACCAGTCACAGGAGCTACCATCCCCCCAGGACGGGACAGCGTAAGGTAAGACGCAGGGCAAACGGAGACGGGGGGGATGGGGACGGAGGCAGGTACGGACGGACAGACACCAACGGTTGGTTGGCTGCTCTCATCCAAGTGCTGGGTGCAAGTGCAAGTGCGAGTGCAAGTGCGAGTGCAAGTGCAAAACGGCGATGAAGGGCGCCATTCCCGCCGCCGTCTTAGCGCACCAGTCAACCTGACCCGTCCCGTCGCTGGCTGTCGCGCCTGCCCGCCTTCTGGAGGCTAAAAATGTACGGTAAATCGAGGCAGGCGCTTGCTTCCCCCAAACGATCTAACGAAAGGAAGAAAGACTTCACACATGGCAGGTGCAATGGAGGCACCTCACTCAAACCTTAACGTGCCCGTTCCTGCCTGTCTACCTGCCCGCCTTACATCAGGCATGGAAGGTGGTAGTCCACATTACCATGACTTTGCCTGGCGCTTTCCTCCAGTTTCCCATGAAGACGCCCTGCCCTGCTCTGCCCTGCCCGTTTTGCGCAACGGGCAGCAGCAGCCACCAACCTTCCTTCCAGTGTCCTGCGCAACATCCCGTCGTGCACGATCCGGGACAGTCCTTACCTTCAGGTACCTGACCTGACCGACCTCAGAGCTCTCCCGTCAACGTCCCGCTTGGGGTCAATTTCAATCACATCATCTTCCGCACAAGGCCCCTCCATTCCATCAATTTTACCGCCATGCAACCTTTTCACGCAAACACACTTTATGCTCGCGTGCACCGACATCACCAATCCCACCCACATGAGAAACGGGACAGAAAGAATAAAACTGGATTTGTTTTCCCCATCCTCTCTTTGGCATTCCCGTGTACCGTGCTCCCTGGGCCTCGTCGTCATTCCCATCGGCGACCCCTTCTTGGTTGCCCTCTCTTGCACGCCTAGTCTCTCTCGCTCTTTATTTTTTTCTATTTTTTTCTATTTTTTTCTGGTCTTCTCTCTCTAATTGCTTCCACTCACAGGCTTCATCCCTCTCCCCTTAGACTGCCAATACCACAACAGTCATGGTGCGGAGTGGGCGGGTGGATATCGTCTGATTAAGATGTTGTGTCCTGGATCGGTACTTCTGAGATCATCGCATTTCTGACAGCTGGATGCCCCATTCCCATGCCAGCGCTGCCCAAGGAAAACCTCGACCTTACCGATGCTCCAGCGCTTTGCGGTCTCTATGGCGGCCCAAGCATTGAACAAATTGGACACTGTTGCGCTTGTGTTGTTCATGTCCTGCACAAAACGCCTTCTTATGCGCCCCGGACGCTTAACGCCTGGGATGCGCCTGGGACGAGCCTTACTTCGACGCGCCCGCCGCTCTGGCATCCGTCTACTGGCCACGCCACACGACCTCAACTCGCCGCTAGTGAAAGCCCACAGCCGCCGGCGCTATAATTCAATATCTGTTTTCTTTGCTTCTTTTTATCAATCCGTCAAGCCGCCCGAGATAATCCGCCAGCCCCCCCTCGCTCGTCCGATGCTTGGGACGCATTCCACGGGGAGATCTAGCCTCATTGCGCAATACCAATCCGTCGAGCAATCCCAGTCGACTTGGCTCGAATGGGCATGCCAGCTTGACGCCCCTTCGCACCTGCAATTGCCTCCCGCGGCTCACTAACCGACGGCATGCGGAACAAAGGAAAAAAACAAACGCTTGTGATGATATCAAACTTCACATATTGTCAATTTTCATGGATGAACACTGCAGCAGCAGAATCCCATCACACACGAGGCGCACATGTGTGTCCCCCCTTCAAAATTGGAGAGACTCAGAAATTGCTTCTGCCGCCAGATCAATAACGACCTGGCATGAACTTGCAACGGCTTGCAGAAGAAAGCACATCGTCATCGCCGATGTACTACTACAACGCACATTGCGCGCCAGAATAGGCCCCGAAAGACCCCTGGACCCTTTTTCCTTGTGGCTGTGCAATCTCCGTTTTGCCCCCTCGCCGAAGCGCCTTAGACGAGGTGAAGAGCCGTCGCATCCTAATCGAGGCACGCCGCAAACGGCATGCGCCCGAAGTTAGAGGCTTCTATGTTTGTCCTTCTCCAAGACCTACCTGGCAGCCACGGAGCTCATCTGAGCATGTCAATATCGTCATCTCGTCGAACAGCCATGCCCGGGTATTCAACCAACAACGGCACTCGCCATGCCCATCATCGAGTCGGTCATCGCATAGCCGGCCAGTTGAGCCGGCGCAAGCAGATGAGAAGCTAGAGTCACTCCACGCCCGCGGCTCGATGCAGCCGACAACTTAGTTGGTGCTGACTCTAGTCTCGGATCGACCATCGCAACACCAACTCCACGGGAGACGCTTTTCGCTTGGCCCTGGTTATGACTAGCGAAAGCCGATCGTTGCTCAATGCGCCGTAACCTCCAGAGTATCGTCGCTTTCTCGATGCGAGCCACGATTCAAGCACGAGATCAGCAATCCATCCACTACGAGCACTGCGCGTTCCTGTTCCTCAACCGCCTCCCTGACTTAGACCGGCCGCCGAAGTTGAAGAAGGCTTGTCTCGGCCTCGGCTGGCGACGGAGTCTGTTCCGGGTATCCAGACTGGGCAGACCTGCGCACACCTTCGCCGCAAAGCCGCCGTTGTCCAACGAATTTCGACGTTTCAATTCAATTTCTTGCAGGGTCGTTGATTCGATATCAGTGCCCGCTGAATACAACGACGGCCGCCGGCCACCCTACCTATTGCAGACTGAGGCCTGTGGCGTCACCGACCGTTACAATCCGTCTAGTGAACTCTAAACCGGCGCTATCACAACGTCGCCAACGTCTTTCTGGTCGCCGCGCCGTTAGCACCATTGTAACCGACATTGGTACCCGCGCGCGGGATGAGGCACGTGGCGTGGCTCCCGCTATGCCATCCGTGTCCATTGGATTTGCTGTCACGACATCACGTCGCGAACCATCTTCGGCCGTGAATCTTCAAGATATCTTGTTGGTCGCCGGTGCTTATGGCATAACCGGGCAGCCTTCCATGGCCAGCGTGGCACCCAAGCGGGATTGCGACGCCACACCGAGAGATCGTCCTTTCGCATAGTGACAGTCTTCCACACCTGCACACCTCTTGACTGGCGCCGAAGACAGGCATTCGTCACATATCCACGGAGCCTTCTACGATCATCGCGATTGATATTTTTATCTTCGAATAATAGATTGCTTGCAGCAATGCCACTGCCCCCTTCGTGTTGAGTCACCGAATGATTGAGCGACCTCTCAGGAGGCGATATTGTCATCAAAGCACCTTTTGCGCGGTGCTAGCTCGGGGTGACAGCAATCTCCGTACCCCTGATTATCGGGGCGCTTACATGGCGTTCTAGGAGGATGTCGTTGTGCACCTCCGCCTGGTGGGGAGGACGCAGCAATTGACCAGACACATTTTCGCGCGACTCAATGTCATGGGTTCCGCTGCTCCATTCAAACCGAAGCATGCGCCATCGGATTCATGCCGCCGCCTTTGTCGTGGCGGTCAGGATGCGAGGAGAAAACGGAGGCGTT
This sequence comes from Colletotrichum kahawae, assembly GCA_032988895.1. Lineage (NCBI taxonomy): Eukaryota > Fungi > Ascomycota > Sordariomycetes > Glomerellales > Glomerellaceae > Colletotrichum > Colletotrichum kahawae. The sequence goes on along the minus strand of VYYT01000022.1, from coordinate 58,624 downwards.
GACGTCATACCCTCCAGGAGCCGTTTGGCATTCGGAACGCTCCACGAAGCCCGGAGCCCCGGCTGCCCGTCTTGTGCAGGTTCATCCAGCCTCCGCCTTTGTTCCCGTCTATTGGTGCCAGACATAGATATTCTGAACAGGTGGTCGGGGGTGGCTCTAGGTGACTGGATCTTGCTGCACAGCGCTGCTCATGTGTTTCGAGTTTAGGCTCTCTTACACCTAAATATCCCGAAACACCATGCCAGGCATCTCATTGCGGTAGACTTTGTTGCCGTCGATTACCCGTGCCGGCGCGGCATCTCGAGACACCTTAGACGGGAATGCAACGCTGGCGCGACTAAATCAAAGTCTCGTCGCATCTTCACCAACCGCAGCGCAAGAAACTCTGAAGACTTACGGATCCTGAGATGGCTCTGTACCTCCTTTCATTTTGCGGAGGTGGAATATTGCGAGGGTGCCTCAAGGGATCCCGGTAGCCTGGCCCAAATGCAGCGTGTCGACAGATTGGCGCGACTGTCACTGAGGGAAATGGCGTTGTGATCCTTGTTTCATCTAAGCTTATCTACCACGGGAGTCCCTTTTCGCCAGGCATTAAAGTCGAAACGCATCGGGTCTTTCTCAAAGACTGCTTCTAACTCACAGATGAGAGAAGGCCGCCCAAGATGTGTGTTCATCTCTACCACATTAGCCGTTGACGCGAACACAAAGCTCGTCGCTTCGAGTGCGGACCTGATGATCGACTGTCGATGATAGCTTAAGCGATGACCTGGCCCATCTGACTGCGCTTGGGCGAGCCCCTTCAGCAACCAGCACGTCCCAATAGTTCGGTGGAGGCACTGACTGGGCCCGACGCGAGCCTTGACACTTGCCCTTGCAGAATGGACTGAGTGATCACTGATCAGCGACGATTTTGAACCTCGAAAGCGAACGACAAGCCACTATCACTGCCAAAATCGCTTACGCTATGATAATGCCTAAACAGACAGACCCCCATCACCCACGGGCGCCGCGCGCCGCACGACTAATGCTAGTGTCAACGGCCTCGCGACAGGTTTCCATTTGGGAGTAGTCCTCAAGACCGGCTCATGTCAGACATCGCCTTGGGAGCTGGTACAGGCCACTGGCGGGGGCCGTTTCGCACTGCTGTGATAGTTCCCAAATTTTCAGGACGTGGCGGGGCGTTGAAGAGGAGAAGCCCTGACGTCATTTCGACCCAGGAGCACCTCCTTACCCACATTCCAATGTCGAGTGTCGTCAAGAAGCCCAACCACAGGCCACGACACGGAGAAACAGCTGGCGGGGTCAGCAAGAGCTAGAACTACACTATCCCTCGGTGCTGGTTTTCCCGCTTCGTTCGGGGGGAGGGCTGAGCTAGGGACCAAATGAGTATCGGTGCAGAATCAAAGAACGTCGGGGAAGAATCCGGCTAAACAGACTACAACGCCGATCATTTGGTTGAGAATGCTGGAGATTCTGCCCTATGAATAACAGTTCATCCCACTGGTTGTATTGGGGGGTGGAACACGAGGCCAATGAGCGCCGCCTTGGGTCATCAACTACAACAATAGCCTTGATTGGCAAGTTGTGCCAGCCGTTCGTCCCGTGTTGGCAGCAGTCCAAGTCGGCACGGCACAACAGCTCAGAAAAGAATACTTCGACCGCTCAGATGGACCACCGAAATGATATCGCCCCCAACAAAACATGAAAGCAGACAATATGGAGAGAATGCGGCGAAACGGCCCCCAATCTCGCAGACACGTCTGGGATCCTTTGTCAACCATGACAAAGTCGTTGATTGTCGTAACCCGCTGAAAGGAAATTGATTGCAGGGCTCCAGGGATGACGGCTTGCAAGAAATGTCCCAAACTCTTGGATTCGAGCTAAATCGCAGTTGCCAGAGTCAGAGACCGCAGGGAAGACCTGACAATGCCGACGCTGTCATGCTAACCTTCATCAGCCTCAAGGTGCCTCCGCATAACAACAAGTCTGGGATCGCATGGATTTGGCTTGACAGGCATCTGGCGCAGACCCAAGAAATCATCAGATATCGGTAGTTGGAAGTCCCAGAGATTTCCAGTTATGCGGTACATTATCAAGCTTAGTGGTGGGTGAGGAGCAAGCTGCGGCCGGCGCTTGGGATGGAGTCTCTTGTGGGATCGACCTCGTGATCACCTGCAGCCATGTGCGCTGGCATGGACATGGGGGAACGGCTTCAAGTCGAACGAGAATTCGCCCCCTTCATCGTCGTGCTCATTACCATCGCCAAATGGCAAATACCTCACTGACGACATGAGTGACCAGTGGGAATGGAACTGTAAGATTTGGACTGTTACTCTGAGGGTTTGGTTTGGTGCCACTGCGATGGAGACTGGCGACCGGAAAGAAAAATTCTGTTGTGGGCGGATCATGCAACATTCTGGCGGTCGCCTTGTGAGGATGTAGCCGACTGGAGACGCGGCTCGCGTTGCTCTGCTCTGCTCCGAAATGCTCGTCTCCTCTCGGGGTCATTGGGGAGAAACATAACGGTACTGGAGCTCAGGGGACCCCATCTTCCATCTCCAACCGGACCAGGGATGGATGTCCAAGGAGTTGGGGAACGCACCGCCACGGAAGAATGATGTCATTTCAATGACCAGCAAACTCTCAACACGGCGGGGCGTCTTTCACCGAAGTGTCTTTGGAAGAGACTTCGGCTCCACCACCCCACGAAGTCCCGAGCCCTCGCAACCTCACCGCGACGCTTTCACACACAAGTTGCTGCGTCTTTACAGCTGTACTATGCACGTCGCTTGATTTGCGCCAACGGCGGCCTACACAAGTGGCCGCCAGTGCTGCCAACAACAGCCTCTACGAACAGATGAAACACACGCCGACAGAGACGATCCATGGTTCAGAGACCAATAACAACTTTGAACCGGGCAACTCTCAAGTCTGAAACGCTGCCATCTGATCACGCATCATCCAGAGTGTTGAATCTGCCAAATTTGGGAGGAAGCTGTCAGACGCCTCCCGCCGTGCAGTCCCAATGAGGGGCGTCAAGATGCGGCAGCAACGTCATGATCTCGCTCTCGCAGCAGATGGCCCCATCCAAACACTCTCTTCTCGGTCTGACGATGTCTCGGCGCCTCATGCTTTTCGGCATGCGGCACATGGGCGATGTGGCGTCGACTGATGAGAGTCGTTGCCGAGTCTGCGGGTTTGCTTGAGCTCCTGCCCAACAAAGCGCTCGTGCTCGAATTTGTCCACTGCTCATCCGGATAATTCATCGGGTGGATACGATGTGGTGCTGCCAGGCGAGATGGCAGAGTACTTTGGTGGTGGGTATTGCAAACTCCAGCAGAAGCTCCCTGGACCTTACCCCGGGATCTCGAGGGCTTCCCAGGATGCCATGTCCAACCCAATTGCCTCCCATTGCCCACAAGCGACGACGCGCCGGACGACGATGCCGACCTCGGACAGGCGCCACCGCGTCGTCGTCGTCGTCGTCTTCGTCGGTGCAATATGAACCGTGGCAAAAATTACGACTTTTTCACGACGCCCATCAGCTTGCACTATCGAGCAAGGTGACGGAGCCCGCACCATGCCGTGGCGACCACCACCGAAAGATCAATCCGTCTCGTGCGATGTTATCGCGAGCCAAAACATTTGCCAAGCTTTGCGAATGTAACCCTCTGGACTGGCTTGTGGGCGGCCGGTCGTAGCATTCTGGCAGACATGTCTCTGATCGCGTCAAAAGCACAGAGGGTCGCCATGCACGTTTGCGGAGCCGAAGGACGTGTGGCTTCGGAGCATGAGCTTTTGGGGGAAGACAGCACCACCCCTACACACCCCCATGCCATCCCGCCTAATGGCATGTTCACACACCAATGTCCGCATAAGATTGTGACGACTGATGGTGTGCTTCCCAATCTGGTGTTATCGATGAGGCCCAGCTTGGGATCTTCTGCGAAAGCTCAACCAGGGGTACCGGACACTAGCTGTAAGCCCTGAAGACCGATCGATACCAACAGTCTGCTAGTCAATCAAGGGTCCCAACATCTGCCGCTTGGAACGGCCACCGTTCGGCGCATCGGCCGAGCAGACTACAAATGTGGCAAGCCACCGGTCGACCAACATACGCAGTAGACACAATCACGAGGTCTGTTGAGGCGTTCAAAACACAGCAGTGAAGAGCTCCGGGGCGAAAAGTGCAATCCGACGCGAGGTTGCAACGATCCAACCACCTATTACACCTGAAATTGCTTACTCTCGTGACACTTTCAGGTCAGCGTAGGATTCCGTGCCTCAGCGACGTGCCGTAATTGCAACTGTAGGTGAAGACTCCACAGCAACGGAGGCGAAGAGCAGCGGCGGCAACCGCCGGAAGAAAGCAGAGGGCTTTGACGACGGGGACTCGATATTATCACGCATGATTAAGCCTCAAAAAACCTGTCGAAGTTCGCTTCGACGCACTGGCACGAGTCAGTGGGCATAGCTTGAACCGGAAACACCATCTCGATGGGAGAGACAGCCTCAGTCAACGGCTTTCAATGGGATGCATGCCCTGGCCTGTTGCCCTGCAGCTTAATCCCAATCTTACCGTACGATGGCAGTGTGGAAACATTGGAGGCACGCTTCTCGGGACTTGAGACCCGCCTCCGGAGGTGGACGCATCTCGGGCGGTGGAGACGCGAGGTTGCCATCAAGCGCAACCCGGTGATGAGAAGCTTTCGTCAATATGCATCAGGGCAACCACGGTTGAGTTCACCCGCCTGGGTTGAGGTCCACCTCACGTTGCAGTCGGAGGCCCGGGGCAGAAAGATGCCCTGTGCCGGGACATGGAAGGGACCGTTGTCGTTGAACCCGGGACGTGCCCTCTGCTCGGGTCTAGGAAATGACGACGCTTAGGGTTAACTTTGTAAGCGCGACCGGTCGACGAGGGTAGCCAGGCGGAGGTTGCAGCACTAACGGCGGCAAAAAAGGTGCATACTGCGCAGGTACAGAGTTGATGCTCACCAACAACACACGGCAACGGCAAGCATCATCTCAGGACTCGCCGGGGGCTACCGGCGGGGGGGGGGGGGGGGGGGAGAAAAAGTTGAAAGGAAAACAGCAAAAGGTCCGCCGAAACCCCCGCCACCCCCCGGTGAAATTTGCCGGGGGTGGGGACCCTGGGTTTTTGGGTTTTTTTCTCTCTCGCAAGGGGGCTTGTTTGCAGTTACTCTCGGGGGGGGCCGGCGTTCTCGGTGCCCATCGGAATGCACCCCGCGCGGGCGCCCCGCGGAGAGGGCGTGGATGGGAGGAGGAGGCGGGGGCGAAGGGGCTGGGGTGGCGGCGGGGCAAGGGAGGATGGCGAGCGGGGGTGAGGGGCGAGTGGGGGAGCGGAGGAGGAGGGGAACAGAGCAAGAGGGAGGGGAGTAGAGGGGTGGGTGCGTGCCACGGAAGGGGGGCGGGGGGGGGGGGGTGGGGGGGGGGGGGGGGGGGGGGGGGGGGGGGGGGGGGGGGGGGAGACAAAGTGAGAAGGAAGCAGCACAAGGTTCCGCTAGATCTCCGCCCAGCCACGGTGCAATTTGCCGGAGGTCGGGTCACTGGGTTTTTGGATCTTTGTCTCTCTCGCAAGCGGGCTTGTTTGCCGTTACTCTCGTGGTGGCCCGGCATTCTCAGTGGCCATCGGAGAGCATCCCGCGTGAGCGCGCACTGGGAATCACCGGGATCAGGGTTTTGTTGGCGGATTTGCCCTAGGAACACTTAATACCTTTCAAAGGGTCTCCATCAACGCCGCTGGGATGCAGCGATTATTGACGGCCACGGTTGCCCAAGACAGCATATGTTTTGTCGATCATGAGGTCATTGGCGATGGTAGGGGGGATGGGAGTTGGGAAGGGGGGGGGCAGAAAAATCTTCGATGGGACTTCCATCTGCGTGGGTCTTGCGGGGGCAGCCCGGGATTCATGTTCGGAGAAGGGGGGGCCGCACAGCGGCGCACGAGCAGATGGCAGATTGGTCCCTGACCGATTACCATAATCAAGGTTGGCGAAGGGGACGGGCGAGCAAGGGTTCGAGGGGGAGCTTTGGGTTTGATGATGGGCAGTTGGCAATTGAGGAAGGCGGGAAGGGGAAAATTGGCGATGATCATTGCTGGGAGAGGTAGGTTTCTCGATGGTGGGAATCCGTGGATGGAACCCTTGATCGCGGGTCCCCTGGGAAAATCATTGAATATTGATATTTATAGAGGGCTGAGCCACGATTGGGGGGTTGAGAAGGGAGACCTGGAGGAGGCACTGACGTTATTTGCGTACGATTTTTGCAGATGTCGGACATGGGGAGACGCTGCCACGCTGGACGCCGGAAGGGCAACGTTGGAACTGGAACAGGAACTTGGGACGCATGGTGAAGGGTGAAGGGTGGGAAAAAGGGGGGTCGACACGTTGCGGTGGGTGTGATGAACCCCGGTTCCCCGAGGCGCATGTCCGACGTACGTCTCGAAGAGGCGGCATTTGGATTGGGCAAAGAGGACCGCGATGCCATTGCACCGGGCCCTGGGCTCCGTCTACACGGAGGCTTTGCCACCCGTTGATCGCTCGTGTTCGGCCGGCTGCCCGGGGGCCACAAGGGGGGGGTGGAGGGGGGACTTTGGGGCTCTCTCACCAGATGTTTGGGGGTCGCGAGACTGACTGACTCCACGAGTGTCCTCCGTCGAGGAGATTTGACGATGGCGGTGCTTATTGGGCGGGGGCCCCCGTTGAAGCTTGTCCGGCTCGGTGGCTTGCTTGCTGCATATCAGGTGTGACCTTCTGGCGATGCAACGCTTCAGGTGAACCCGTCAGTTGGAATGCTGCATAACGGTCAGAATGCAGATCTTCCAAGATTCCCATGCGGGAAAGGACCCTGAAGTTGGCAGTTGGTGGTGAGCAATACGAAGAGCCGAGTTCGGTGGGAAAATGCCGAATGCAGGTACTGCACACACCAAGTGGGCATTCTCGATGGCAAGTTGGCGCAGCAGGCTCAATCAGGACTTGGTTGAAGGCATATTGGCGATATTGGTGATTGATGATTGGGGTCCATGCGAGATGGAGGTGGTGGTCGTGGTGGTGGTTGGTTGTGGGTTCCTTTTTTTTTCCCTTTTGGTGGAAGCATTGACTTTTGACGCCGATCCCAGAAGACGCACGAAGGGTAGCATGATGGACGGGGATATCCCCTTCTGGTGCTATTCTTGGTTTGACTCGTTGGATGGATGGATGGATGAATGGAGGGTCCCTCTGATATGAGGATACTGGAGGTACGAGGCATCGAAAGTATCTCTCACCCTCTCCCAGGGCTAAAGAGTTTGATGAGTGGTGGTTTTGATGGGACGGGATGCCGTTGCGGCCTTGGAAGGGACCCCGGTAGGACCCTGAATTCTGAGTTGAGGGGGGGTTCCTGAAGATCTGCTCGCAGACGCCCTAGGGCAGATGCAAAAGAGCCGCCGCCGCCGTCCCTGTCGAGGTGTGGTGTGTCTCGTGATGGCTTCAGGAGAAGCCCGGCGAGGGAAGGGTCACGAGACATGCGGCGGCGGCGGGTTGCGGTCCGAAGGAGGCCGACGGGGGATGATGAGGGGGAACGGGAGGCGAAATGAGTACGTTGCGTGTTGCGAAGCGGCGGATACGGTGTATGGGAATAACTCTTTTTGCTCGTGACACCTTTTTGATGCCGGTGCACTAGGAGGAAGAAGGATCAGGGTCTGGTCGGGTTGGGACCGGGCCGGAGTTTCGTCGTGGTGGCTTGGTGATGGTGTTGAAAGAGGAGAGAGGCTGTGAGGCTTTCCTCTCTCTCTTTTGATGGTACAAAGCGGGGGAACCATTTGGGCGAACCGAGGGGTAAGTCTTTCATTGCAGGTCTTTCTTTGACGGTAGTGGAGTTGCTCTTTGTCGTGGGTGTTGGTTTCTTTCTGCAGGCGAGGGGGATGAAGGGCTGACGGAAGCCACACACAGAAACACATACACATACACACGGACAACTCAAGAGCAACACGGCGAAGGAGGTCACCTGGTCCAGACGAGAGGCGGGGGAGGGAGAAAATCCTACCCACGATGAGTTGGTGACATTTCGCCCAGGAAGGGGAGGATGGGGGGGGAAAGGTTGCAGATGCCGCCGCAGCCTCTCGTTGCTGCCATGTGCGCAGCTCACGGAGATTTTGAGTCAAGGTGTTTTGAGCTTGTGAAGACGGTTGGATTAGACATGTGCGCGGATGATTGGCCGATGTCCGGTGTATCGGCGGCGTAGAGGTCGGGGCCAGGTCGTGGGTTTGCGCTTTGTAGACTTTCAGAGGGCACATGTGTTCGGTCCGGGCCTGTCTGCTGGTCAAGTCTCGTTTGGAGTTGAGATGAGGTAGGTGCTTGTTCCGGGTAGATGGATGTTGTTTTGTAAGTTGTTTGCACACTATTGTTGGAAACGGGGGAAGAGGTGAGTTGTTTACGGCACTGAAGAGCCTTGCATCTTGCAATTGATTAGATGTTTTTCTCTTCTGATTCAGAGACAGATGCGGATAGATGTCTTTGATGGAGTCTCCATCTTGCATCTGGCCTGACTTGCGAAAAGTCAGAGGTGCAAGGCCCTCGCGTGTTGGGAACAGCGCGTCGAAGCTCTTATCGTCCCAAAAGTCGGGTGCCACTGAGGGGCTGTCGGTGTTATCAGCGCAGCGCAGGGCCACCTCAGGCTATTGCGGCCATCTGAAACCTTACCAGAGACCGTCTTGGACAGTGCCCAGGCCTTATCGGATCGCGCCAAGAATGCGCCGAAAAGGTCGAGAAGGCGCCTTTGCGTGGCTGCTGCGAGCGGCACCGGCGCACGTCACACGGCTGACAGTGACACTGTACGCCAAGGTACCTTACCTTCCACAGGTATCTTTGGTCCCCCCCATGGGATGCGCATCACACCAGGAGCGGGAAGCTGCTGAGGGACAGGAGACGGCGCTAAGGCTGTCCACAGGTAGGTAAGGTGATGATGGCGGGGGGAAGCTGCTGTGACTGCTTTCTGGGCTTTGGTCGACTCGGCCCGCAAGGTACCTCAAAGTATCTCCTCTGCGTTTAGCCTTGCATCTCATACCTCCATAGCCATTACGTGTACCTCGCTGGGCCTGGAAACTTTTTTTTTTTACGCGCTGCATCGGCATCATCTCTTGCAGTATTCTCAGGTCTGATCTTCCCTTTATCCCACCGCCCTGCTGCCGCCTGCTGCTGGACAAGAGACCATCCACCGCTTTTCCTTTTCATTTCTTTGCTTGTCCGAATCTCTTCCTCTCTGTTCACTCTCCCTCCTCTTCCCGCGGACAGCATATTTCTTCTCCCAGTCTGCCTTGTCCTCTCCTGTCGGATATCCGCGCCGCGCACGAGTCGGACGACTGAAACGAAACGGAACGCTGCCTTGCCTCACCTTTGACCCGGCGTCGAAAGATTTCCACACGCGGTGTCCCCTTCTGTTCCAGAAGAAAAGCACACCCTGAAAGCTCCTTGTCGGAAGCCCGCGACGACAGAAAGAAGGAAGTGACGAGAAGAAGAAGAAGAAGCAGCAGCAGCGAACAGCTTCTTGCGTTGTCGTCGTCGTCGCTGTCGTCGATCCCCGTCATCGTTGCCCGCGCCTTTGTGGTCTCTGAACCCGGCCACTCTAAGCCAAAAGGAAGACCCCCCCGCCAGCCGTTCTCGGCCCCCCACCTTAACTCGCAGGAAGCCGCTTTTTTCGAGCCTGGGCATTTTTAGAGAGCCACCAAAGAAACCGAGGAACCGTCGTCATCGTCCGTCATCGCCACAACCCGAAATCCGACAGATCCCAACAACCATGGCTCCCGCAGCTACCCACGATGCTCCCGAGGAGACCCAGAGCGACGGCTCCAAGCTGAAGACCTTCATCGGTATTCTGAAGAAGTGAGTAGCAAAAAGCCACCCGCAGCTGATGTGGCGGTCTGTCTTTGCGCTGCGCGCCGCACGCAACGAAGAGGAGGGGGGAACATGAGAGCTTGCTTCGGTCCCAACATCGTCTGTCGTGGCCACGGGCGGGGTTGCCACGGCGGATGATCGACGCGAGCGGAGGCTTCAGAGTCGCAGAGTCGCATCATCGCCAGAAAGCGTAACTTATTGAGACGAGAATCTTTGCTAACCACTACAACCTCTCCATCCAGGTTCATTGGCGTCGCCGACCTGGCTGCCGTCCGCTTCTCCCTCCCCTCCCAACTCCTCGAGCCGACGCCGAATCTCGAATATTGGACATATCTGGATGCGCCCAACGCCTTCGTCGCCATCGGCACCTCCGATGAGCCCCTCGACCGCATGCTCGAGGTCTGCCGCTTCTGGTTCACCAAGGACCTCAAGTACGTAAAGGGCAAGCCCTGCAAACCATACAACTCGTGCCTGGGAGAGTTTTTCAGGGTGAGTGCTGGCCTTTTCTCGCGATAGTTATGCGACATGCAACCTCCATGACTCGCGATGCTAACAGCCGCCGGGCAGTGTAACTGGGAGACGGAGAACAACGCGCCCAAGATCAACACCACTGCTCTCAAGACCGGAAGCGGAACCACGAGCAGCTCCTCCAGCTTGAAGTCTGCAAAGGGCGACAAGAATGCCTCTGCCGTTTCGCTGTCCGTACCCCCGATCGGCACCCAAACGCCGGACAGCAAGCCCGTCCTCGTGTCCTACCTCACCGAGCAGACCTCCCACCACCCGCCCGTGAGCGCCTTCACCATCAGTTGTCCCGAGCGCGGTCTCTCCGCCCGCGGCTTCGACCAGATTACGGCAAAGTTCACCGGCACCAGCGTCCGCGTCCTGCCCGGCGAGCACAACCTCGGCATCTTCGTGACGCTCGACAACCGCGACGGCGAGACCTACCGTCTGACCCACCCGGCCGCGCACCTTGGCGGCATCCTGAGAGGCACACTGACCGTCAGCGTCAGTGAGATGGCGTACATTACGTGTCCGCAGACCAAGCTCAAGACGATCCTGAACTACGTCGAGGCGGGCTGGCTTGGCCGCTCCACGAATCGCGTCGAGGGCATCATCTTCCGCTACGACCCCGAAAACGACGACAAGGTGAACATTAAGGATGTCCCCGAGGCCGACATCGTCGCCCGCCTCGGCGGCCCCTGGCGCGAAAAGGTCATGTTCACCCTGGGCCCTAAGCCGATGGTAAGCAAATCCCACCATTCCTCTCTCGCTTATCCGAAAACTAACTTTGTCCCGCAGGATTCGCACCCTCCGGAAGCCCGCTACACCATTATCGACCTGGCCCCCCTTAACGTCGCTCCCAAGGTCATCCCCCCTGCCGAGAAGCAGCTCCCGAACGAGTCGATCCAGCTCTGGTCCGGCGTCACGGAAGCCATTCACGCCAAGCAGTTCTCCAAGGCGACGACGGTGAAGGTCGAGCTCGAGGAGAACCAGCGCGAGAAGGCGCGCGAGCGGGAGCGCACCGGCGAGGGCTTCAAGCCCGTCTTCTTCGAGCAGGCTGTCGGCAACGAGGGCAAGCCGCAGCTGACCGAGAAGGGGCGCGAGGTGCTCGCGAGAGCGCAAAAGGGGGAGTGGGACTTGGCTGGCATCGTGTAGGGTTACTGCTCTAGGCAATCATCATCTAGAGAGTATTTGTGTGTGTGTGTGTGTGTGTGTGTTCTCCTTTTACGGGATACTGTGAGATTCCCCAAGGGGCGGGGTACGGCTGGTGCCTATCACACGCTTACTTGTTTGCTTTTGGGGGGTTTTCGTCCGATGGCCAGGAGAAACCGACCCAGCATCACCTCCCCCATTTTCATGTCTTTTCATTTCATGTTTTAACGGCCGACGGCATGACATTACAAATATTGCACGGGTTGAGGTTGCATTCTTTTTGGGTTGTGGTTTTGTTTATTAGATGAGAGAAGAAGGGTGCAGAAACAACACATTAGGAGAAAGACGAGGTGGCGCAGAGTCTTTTTTTTTTTTTTCAGCAAGACGGTAATCACCACCGTTCGATATTTTCCGATTCAACTTGGACGGCATGGTCTTTGTGTGTGTTTTTTTTGTGGCATTTTTAAACTGGTCTGTCTGTCTGTCCGTCGTTGAGGGATTACATACACGCTGCACAGCGCACACAGAGATGCCTGCGGTTCCTGAATTTATGGCGTCGAGGCTTTAGATGGGTTTATTGAGATTCAATAATAATACTTCTTTACTGAGTTGGCTTGATACCTTCGGGCAATATGATAAGCTTACGGTGTGATGTAGAAAGCGTGTGCGTCTTTTGGGACGTTGGAACACGATGGGATGGCAGGCATTGAACTTGTCCCGTTTGCGTTGTCTTTCCCCACAATCAGGGTCCTATCAAGGGTTCGAGGTGAGATGATACGGAGGGTTCAAGTCCCCTATGAGCATGATGGCAAAGTTTTGGCACAAAAGCTTGTCAAATGACGTGCTTCGAAATTCGAGAGATGAACGTTGAGTGGGGGTGGGTGATTGGTAGCTGAATGCATTGTATAGATATCGGAATGATAACGCTTCATCATACAGGGGGGCTTGGCATGGTCAAGGTAGGTTTGTTGGCAGGCGATGGGATGGGATGGCGTTGGAAGTCTGTCTCTCTGTCGGATAAGTTTCTCGGATAAGGGGGAAGATCTGGGGAAGCGGCTGCGGAATCGGATGATGGCTTGGTGTTGGGTTTTTGGTATCAAGGTTTACTCATTGAGGAGATTTTCTGCCTCTGGTGGTGGTGGTGGTAATCATACACGGGAGGCTTTTGGTGAATATCCAAGTCAGATAGCAACGGCTAGGCCACGTAGCTATCACAGCAATTTGGCATGTTGAACTCAAACGATGTTATAACGTTCTCTTGCGTCTTTTTCTGCCCTCCAAATCGATGAAAATGTAGCGATGAATAAGTCGCTGCCAAGTTGCGTACAACACTGCCCTTCGAATCGGTACTAGGCAAATTCCCATCCCGTCGAAAGACACTGTAGAGAAGACAGATTCACTCATACTTTCTAACCTCTTCTCTTTTCGAGTTAAACAAACTTTGACTTAGCGGAGCCCGTTAGCGTCGACAGAGGGGAAGTCATGGTGGCGAAATTTCATCAACGCAGCTTAGACTTTTCATTCTAACACATCTCAGGAATTTCAACTTCCCGAATGACGAATCTATCCCAAAAGATTTGCATCCCTTTTCGTGTCTACTTGACTCCCCCTCTAAGTGAGAGAGGAAAGCCGACCATTCCAAAGAGATACTAATCTTGGCCCAGTCTGAACGAAGACTTCCTTACTCTACAAGGAAACCAGAGTGACTAAACCTCAGTATGTGCCCCAAATATCGAAAAGTTCGATGCTGTTCATCAGATCTAATAGTTGTAGTGGGCAGTTGATAAACTCCTCTCGGCTCTCCTATTCATTCCTTGAAATTGAATTCATCTCTGAAAGCTAAAGGATCTCGTCATGTCCAACCCATACGATAACTCAGCCTCGAAGTCCTATGCCCCGGCATCAACGAAAGAGCTACCCAAGCTCCCGTACGATATTTTCCTACTCGTCGTCGAGGCCTTTCTCGAGTCTGCTCATGCCGAAATCTCCTCAGAGCCAGCCTCGTGGGCACTCTACCTCCTGCGCGAGGTGTTCTTCATCCTCAACTACAACTACGACGGCAACGAGACGAGGAAAAAACGCTTCCGCCTTCTGCGCGGCATCTCACAGGTCGACCTAAGGGCACGCCGAATGGTCAATCAGCAGTTTCCCAGATTCGCCTTCATGGAAGATAACCATAGTGGCGTACAAAAATTTGTGCACATCTGCGCCAAAGTCGACCTGTTCGCCATTTCTTCCGCCTCATGCATCACCGATTCGCTGTCCCCGACTGTTAAGCCTCAGTTCTTAGACATGCTCCGGGTACTCGAGAACGTGTACCTCGTGAGCGGACACTTCGACCTGGAATCCCTTGGTGCCATGCCGAGCCTCAAGTCCGTCAGTCTCTTAATGGACATCGACATGGGACCCCACGGGCATGTCAGGCCTTGTTTTGTACAGGAACAGGCCTTCAGCCCGTGGCAGTGGAAGGCCATTCGCGAGTGTTCGTCAATATGGGATAAAGGAGTCAGGCTCTTCGTCAATCCGGTCCACGAATGGTGCTCCTGGGTGTTGGCAGAGCTTTTCTACATGCCAGCTACTGCTCCAAAACGAGACCAAGTTCGAATACGCAGGTTCGCTGTCGGCTGCCAATGCTGCTATGATGCGTTGCCCCCCTGGCACGCGTGTGCCTCAAGTGCGCAGCAAAGAGCCTCAAGGCCTCACGCCCGATGCTGAAGATCTCTTAGTAGAAATCATGGTTACGGAATACGCCATAAGACAACAGCAGAGAGCGTCGCGGCGCAACGCATCGAATCCAGTGGTTGGGTGAAGGAACACACTAGCATCGCAGATGCCCAAAGTCCCCTTCTTTCCTAGTCATGAAGTTGCCCGATAGAGGATGCTGCTATTTGTTTGAGATCGCTAGAAACGCGGCCATAATTCTTTTGCTGAATAGCGAGATATGGAGTGGCTCATGTACCGCCTGCGAAAGGACTTCCGACATTTTGTTCAATCGTTGTCAAGTGCTTGGTATGCTTTTTTCCATAAAGAGCTTTTGGGAAACCAGGAGAAACTAGAAAGAATGTCGAAGACACCTGGAAACTTCCGTCGCCTTTGTTGCGTCTCTGAAAGGGGAGAGTTTACTTGCTGCATGTTAAAGACTTGATAGCCGCGTTAAGGGTGACATATGCTCTAGCCTTCATCAGGTTCATCTTTGGAACTCCATCATCTCAACACACTCCTCGAGACCAACAATCTCCCCATTATCATGGTCGATTCATCTGATCCCTCGGCCCTCAGCTATCATAGATCCCCGTCGGCAAAGACGGAGGGGCCCGGGTTCCCATATGAGATCTACCTGCTTATAGTAGACGCCTTCCTCGACTCTGCCCATGCCAAAGTCTCTGCTCAGCCAGGCTTCTGGCGTTTCAAAAACGAACGGCGATGTGGCACCAATGGGTATTTCCGTCCAAACCACACCTTACCCAACACCCCAGCCCTTGGGCCCCCAAACCCTCGAAAGAGCTAATGTCCTCGCCACAGGTATCTCCCGCCGAGGTTGGTGTTATGCCGCGACTGGGGCCAAATTGCGCTGCGCCACCATTTGCTCCGCGGAATTTCACAAACCGACCTAGAATCGCAAAAGAGGGTCAACCGACAGTTCCCCAGGTTCCCGTACAGAGATATTTGGATTAAGCAAGATTGCATCGACTACCCGGGATTCGCATACATCTGCCCCAGCGTTGACTTATTCGAGCCTGACCATGAACCTGGGTACACTACCCAGGCTGGGCTCCTGCGTGCACTGTTTCAGCCCACCCCCGTTAACTCTGAACTGCTGCAGGTGATGGAGAATATCCAGCTTTACGGCTGGTGTGTCACTGACCCTGACCTTCCCTGTTTCCTCTTCGCTCTGCCGAACCTTCGAACCGTCAGCTTCGTATGGGAACCGCCATCGTCGGATTGGCCATCGCCTCCTGCCCTCAGCTCTCACGCACACCAAAATCCTCCTACGATATACGAGAGTGAGCAAGATGACGGGATCACGGAACGGTTGGCAATACTTCGACGGTGCTCATTTGCATGGGAAAAGGGGATCAGGCTTCTCTACTGTTCTCACGAGGACCGCGCGTGGCCTGGCCACTGGCCGTCGAATGAGCTCTTGTTCGACCCCACGTTGGGAGAGTTGCCTTTCCGGATCATACAATTTGTCGCTGGCTGCAAAGACTGCCTTGATGCGTTGCCCCGCTACAGCCTGCGCGAACGTTCTGCAGGTAGGTTACGGCCATCAAGCTTCGGTCTTATTCCCGTCGTAGACGATGCCTATCCTTCAGTCACGTTGAACGATGCCTGAACCGTCGTCTGCAGGATGTTTCGATAATTCTGCCGCCCGAGGCCACGCGAAGACAAACATTTCACTGGGATGTGTTGAGATCAGTAATGGGAGGAAGGAATACGTGCGTATCACATTATGAACACTGAGCAGATAGACCGATATGGCATCATCCGCCAACTCCCTCCTAAATTAAGTCTTTTTTTCAGTTGTCGGTGTTTCAATTGATCAATTGGCTCCTGTGAAATCTTCTTGTGATATTGGCGTTGAAGACATTCAAGCACACTATCAAAGACATCCGGGGCGCTGCGTACAAAGGTGGTGACAGCCAAACCATGTACAAAGCCCACCCCCTGAAGTCTCTGTCGGGCGTCAAAGCCTCTCTGATAAGAAGATCCTGTGCACCATATCAATCAAGAACTCTCCACTAATGAAAGACTTGAACAGGCAACTATGAATGAAGACCCCTTTTCTCCTAGAATATTCAAGCTTGGCCTAGTAACATGGTCTGCGTCCACTTTCGTCGGACCTACCAGAAGGGGCGAGTTCACATACTAAATATTAGACACTTAATATCGGTGCTAGCTGCTGTATAAATGCTCTAACTTTGGTCGATTTGATTTTTGAAAGCTACTCATTTCAACATCCTGATCGGCTGGTCAACACACCCACCCTCACCATGGCTGATGCATCTGCAGCTTTGGGTCCCCATCGCTCAACTTCATCAAACACGGGGGCATTTAGGGTTCCGTACGAGATCTATTTGCTCATAGTCGATGCTTTCCTCGAATCTGCCTATGCCGAAATCTCTTCCCAGCCTGTTACGTGGGGACTTGGCAACAGCAAATGTCTCCAAAAGACCCTCCTTGTATTTACCTACCCCACTGACGGCAGACGCACCAGGCTCTACCGCCACCGCCGTCTTAGCATCATTGCCCAAATAGACCGGAAGTCACGCAGCCTCGTCGATCGACGGTTCCCAAGGTTTCACTATCACGGGCTTTCAGCTAACAGTCGGGGTCGTCCTTCCGCTGCTTGCGTGCAATTTGCATATGTCTGCCCCACTGTGGACGTGTTTCAAGTGTACTGCAGCAACCAGTCACTCTCCCAGTCTGATTCCCAAAGCCCACATACGTTACGGGTGGTTGAAAACATTCAATACGAAGGCACACTTTGTCCGGAGATTTTCACCGCTATGCCGCACCTCAAGTCTCTCACTCTCTGCACCAAACCATTAGGTGTGAAGTTCATTTTCGATGAACACGAGCATCATATGGTTTTACCAGCTGAGAAAATTGGACGTCTTTTCGACCAGGATCAGTGGAATTCCATTTGCAGCTATTCGTCGAGGTGGGCGGGAGGAACCAGACTCTTCCTCAACGATGGGAGATGGAGCACTGGAGAATGGCCCGCAGGGGAGCTCTTGTTCGACCCACTCGTGAAAGGCCTGCCATTCCGGTTGAGGATATTCGCCGACGGCTGCGAGGAATGCCGCTATGTGTGCCCCCCATGGAAGACTATTGATGGGGTACGTTGTGAACAGCAACCAAATTTTCGTGATCGACGCTGACTGACTGTCTCTCAGCCACTATCTTACGGGTCACAGCCAATGCTCATCACTTCAGTCGCAAAGCTTCTTCTCGATGTGATGCATGGATCATGGCCCGCATATTGTCATCCGCAGAAAACAACATGAGCAGGAATCATCGAACGAGCGGTATGGTGTAAACACACTAACGTATTAGTCCATCATCACCAAGCTCAGAAGGATGGACGCAGCAAAAGGCAGTGTTATTGGTATGTCTCATCAGGTCATGGCTTGTCTTTTCTTCTCAGGCCTAGATTGCTCTGCCTCATGGCGTGTGTGAAAGTTGTCGACCCATTTCGTACAACCCATCTACAAAAATGTCCAAGAATAGAAGTTATCGTGTAACATGGTTTGTCGAAACTAGTTCGGCCCAGCCCATTTTAGCTAACCAGAAAGAAGTTTGGTTGCCAAAAGCTTGTTGTGTCTGATCCCGTCATGAACAAAGCCCTTCCAGTGGCGTTTCTCGTTTGCGATGTCGAAGGTGATTGATTTAGTAGGGCTTCTCGCCGATGCTGTCGATGGTGTTAGCTATTTGGCTATGCAGTCAAAGAATCATGGGATGAACTCACTAGTTGCCGGGGGGGGAGTAGCGGGCAACGACGTAGGTGGCACCGGAGGAGTCGGTGGCGGTGGCCATGCCGACCTTGGTGGTGGACTTCCAGACGACCTGGGTGTAGTGTCCGAAGCTCATGTAGTTAGTGGAGCTGATGGTCTCGCCGTTGTACTCGGACTTCTCAGAGACGAAGGCGTTGACGGCGTTGAGGTTGGGGGAGGAGCCGCCGGACTGCATGTACAGGTTCTCGCCCTGGTCGGAGACCTGAGAGTGGGTGAGGGAGCCGACGGTGGTCAGGTGGGTGGCCCACTCCTGGGCGTTGGCGGCGAGGGTCTCGTCCCAGACAAGGTCGGGGGTGCCGACCTCGGCGCGGGCCTTGTTGTGGGCGTCGAGGGCCGCCTGCTGGTCGGAGTCGAGGCTGCTGGAGGAAGAGGCGGCAGTGGTGGCGGCGGCGGCGGGAGCGGAGCTGGTGGTAGCCGGGGCGGCCTCCTCGACGACGGGGGCGGAGGTGGTGGGGACGGCGGTGGGGATCACGGCAGCCGGGGTGGTGGCGACCGGCACGGGAGTGGGCTGGATGGAACC
This sequence comes from Colletotrichum kahawae, assembly GCA_032988895.1. Lineage (NCBI taxonomy): Eukaryota > Fungi > Ascomycota > Sordariomycetes > Glomerellales > Glomerellaceae > Colletotrichum > Colletotrichum kahawae. The sequence continues at coordinate 40,046 of VYYT01000022.1, read as the reverse complement.
GGAGACGGAGGTCTGGCCCTTGCCCCAGTTTCCGAAGCCGTTCCAGCTCCAGCCGTAGGCCTGGCGCTGGGGTTGCCAGGCAGCGGCGTTGGTGGCCATGGCGGCGACGACGACAGCGGAAAAACGCATCTTGATGGTTGTTTTTGGGAGAGTTTTTGTGTGTGAAATCACCGGGATTCAGCTGAAGACCTTGGCTGTGTAATGAATGAACGGAGGATGGACCCTGCCAAAAGAGCGTCGATAATAAAACCCGAAGGGTGTTGTAAAGGAATGACAGACGCGATAAGGACAATTGTACCTTGGTGAGGAGGGAGAAAAAGACGAATGCAATTGAGGGCGAGATCAGGTCATGATATATACCTCGTCGAGTTTGGCAGGGCGAATCTCATGAGGTCGGGATATTTTGCCGCTGCGCCATTAAACATGAGACGAGCGGTGATCTCCCGTATGCAAGCCCTCCACCTCGAAATGATTAAGCCGGACGCGGCGTCTCACCATATTGGCCCTCTCTTCCTCTGGAGCCCCGAGAAAGCCTTACGAATCCCTTCCACATACCCCTGGAGCGCTAATCAGAGATGGAGGGGGTCATGTAGGGGGAGGGTTCCTAGCGGCCTCCACATGGGCCAACAACAATAACAAACACGGCAGCTTCTTTTTTTTTCGTAAGTGCAAGCGAGAGGAGGGGTGATGGATCAAGGATGGGGGATCAGTCGAGGCGAGGCCCCAGGCAGCCGAGGAGAAGGAAGAGGAAGAGGAGGTCAAATCTTGGTTTGCCATGTCTGTGTGGTAGGATTCCGACCAGTGTCCAGATGAATGGTTCAACTTGACGGGGGCTAAAGCAGGTCCCATGTCTCACCACCGGGGCGAGAGAGAAGACGGGCAAGGGAATAGCCCTACATTATGTCACTTTGCGTGGTTTAGGTGTTTAGTCTCGCTGCCGGTAAATGGAAGGGATCCTACGTGGGGCCGTGCAGGGCGGTCCAGGCCCGAGAAACTGACAGGACACCCCGGGGACGCCCAAGACGCCTTCAGACTTTGTTCATCAAGGGGGGGATAACCAAGAAGAGAGTCCAGAACAACCGGGGATGAAATATGTTCCGCCCGGGGTTCGTTGAATGAAGCGTTGACAGAAGATGGTGTTGCTCGCCTATGGCCCGGGCCCCGCATTTCATTTCAGTCTCTGACACCGTCTTCCCTTGCCGCTAATTAATCCTGTTACAGAGGCCCTAGAAGCCAACCTCCGAAAGGCTGGCGTCAAGGTTTGTTTGTTATGCTGTCCACAAAGAGTGGGATAAGGCGTCAGCGCCCATGGGCTTGTGCGGCGTGCGGGGTTGCGGCCAATGAAAGCACCCGTGATGATTCCTCCCGTCGTCGGTTTTCTTTTTCGTTTTACCCCTGAATCAGACATTAAACTACCGGCTTGCGTGGGATCGTGGGGCCTGGGCAGTGGGCACAGGCAACTAAAGGAATGTGGGAACGCACAGCAACATGGCGCTCTGATGATGGGAAACTGTGTTTCGTACCGAGACATGGCCATCTCAGCTTTAGAGAAGTAAGGAAGTTTTCGGCCCTAGTAGAGAGGACAAACTTTCCGAAACCAAAGCTTCTCCTGTAGAAGAGGCAGACACACACACACACACACACACACAACTGACGTTCATCTTGCACATCCTGTACTGCCCGTGCCGCCAGCTGAAAGAGCCAGCACGGGCCGCGCGGCCCCGCATTCCCGCGCCGTTGAATCCGTGGTGTCGGGATTCTTGGTTAGGCTCGTGTCATGCGTGTGCAACTAAGAAGATGGGCGCCTAGACCGGTCTGTGTGCTTGTATGTGTGTGCGTGTGTGGCTCATCTGATCTCTCTTCCTTCTCTCTTCGAACTTTCGAGACCTTCACGCGTGGGCCGCACATGTCCAGCACTCTAAATTGCCTTCTGTCGTTAGCCTCACCTTGTGCTACGCGAGATGGGCCCTCCGATGAAGCTAGTCTCCAGAGCTCCGACCAGCCAGACCTTGGACGTTGAAACTCATACGGCATGACTTATGATCTCGTCAGGGTGGGCCACCGAAATTGCCTAATTCGGAGGTGATGAATCTCGCGGACTGTTCCGGCGGGAGCAAAGAGGGCATGCATCTTGCGTCGTCTGTCTTTTTCACCGCTTCGAAGACCAGCTCTAGAGATCTCGTTCTCGACAAGCTGAGCTGGTGGCCATGGATGATACGATGCTGCCAGCCGTAACACCCGGCTGAGATCAGGCAGCGGCGGGGGGGCGGGATCCTCCAACCGAGGTTCCCATAGAAAGGCGCTCAAGGATCACCCCTTTTGGCGGCATGCACGGGGAAGACGGAAGAGCAGAACGGATGTTTGACCAGTCGAGACATTTGTGGCGACTCTTACGACAGTCTTCAGCGTCACTCGATGTCGAATCCCGCAGAGAGTGGCAACACGGCGTCGTCTCCGCCCCCTTCCACGCCGGCCCGAGTCAGGAAACCCCCACAAGTGTTCGCGTCCTGCCCATCGCAATCTTTAACCAACAACCGTAACTTGGAAACACGAAGAGACCCAGTTAGCCATTTCTGGAGACTTTCTTTTGCCTCCAAACGTTGTTGATATAATCATCCAGCTATAGAATGAGACGTCGAACGGCCCAAGTCGTCGGCCCCAATTGTCTTCATCAACCTGTTGGCGTCGTTGCTCCAAAAGCTTACGCCATAATCGGACCTTTTTCTCGTTTTAAGCCACGGAATCCTTTCGGATCGGAAATCTCTGTCAGTTGACTTGGAATCCTCCGATCTTGGCGTCAAGCCGGTGTTGGTTCCCGCGGGAGCGCGTCCGTTTCCACCAAGCAGCCCACGCTATTCCTTCGGGATGGCTTCTCAAACACCGCGGCGACCTGCAGGATTTTGATTGGGGGCGCGCAATCAAGATGGAACTCTATGACCAACAAACTTGATAAAATATTTGTTAAGATTATGGATGCAGTTTGTGTGTTTCTTTCTGTTGGCAAAAGAAAGTCCTGTAATGAGTGCGCAATGCACACCATCTCGATCCCTGGCCCCCTTCTGCTTGCTGTGCTACTTGTGGAGATGACGGTAGGTGACGTTACACATGTGCATGTTGAAGTTGTCAAAGATGCATGCGGACCATGCTGTACTCCGGATTAGGAACTCGTTCGGGAGAAGTAGCCTGTCAGAAGTTCTCGTAGCAAGTGCCGTTGAACCTCCGCAAGTCAAAGTTGGATGCTCCGGCTTTCAGGAGAATCACCCTCCCAGGTTTTGCCTTCTCCTATTACAAGCGCAGCATTTGGCATCATCCTCAATCCCCAAGGCCCGAATGAAGCTCTGCATATCATCGTATTCGCCTTGTCTCTGCCTCAAGCGTGATTGCTACTCAGCCTGCTGTTCTCACTCACAAAGAGTCGTCTTCGCGGAGGTTCTGCCTTCACATATGGTTCTAGATTTCGGAAACTTTACGCCAATACTGCGTCTCGAGAACAGGCCCTCCGTAAGGTGAGTAATGACAATTTCCTCGGTACATCCGCTTCGAATGCTGACGATAGAGTAATGCAGGCCGCCATAACCCAGCCCCGTCGGAGCGATGTCGCCGCAGACTGAGATCCTTTCTGAACAGTTTTCGGGCGTTCACAGTAGAACCCGCCAATCACGTGTATCGCGATGTTCACTGCAGATCCGGGCCACTCCCGAGAATACCAAAAGAAAAGTCTAGTTTGTGTGCTTGTCTGGATTCGCCGGTGCCAGTAGTTGTGACCTGTGCGCGATCCGCGCCGATCGGGGTGAAGCCGAGAAAGGAGATTCCGATCATCGTAACTTCGACACACACCCAAACTTGACGAGAACGTGTTTCCCTTGGAGAAAATCATTTCACGGTAGATCGGGCCAACAAGGCCAAAAGCGCAAGAAATGCATGCCCTTGATACACCCGACTTGTCCGCGATAACGCTTATCAGTATCCAACGGGTCCCGTCTTTTTATCCTATCAGCAGTCTGCCGGAGTTTAACACCAGATCCTAACTAACTCCGTTTCAAGTCATCCGCCGTTTCTTCTCCTCATCCACCGTCCGACGGCACCTCAACCGCTGAACCATTTGCTTCACAAGAGGCGATGCTCCAAGACACCCATGACACCCAAGACACGGCCAGCCGACCTTCCCGCCGATGGAGTCGATCGGCAAAAGGATGCGTGACGTGCGCGCGGTCCAAGGTCAAGTGCTCAGAGAATCGGCCCATATGCCAGCGATGCAGCCGCCTGCAGCGACACTGCGAATGGCGCGAACACCATGTTCCCCTTCGAGAACGAAGGCGTGGACTTGGCTCTGTCAAATCTCGCCTTCGGTATGTGCCTCCCCCGATCCTCCCAGCGCACAGCATCGCCAGTCATTCCGTCCAAGTTACACCCGAAAGCGAAGAAACTTTTGTCGAATGGGAGACCAGTCCTAGTCAGGCAGCAGTGGAAGCAACCGAATCGATGGCTTCGACTGACCCATTTCTCAACCGCGCCGGAAACACATACGAGCAAGCGACCATGGCGGCTGCGATTCAGGAAACAGCAGCGCCCCCTTTGGCGACACTGAATGCTCGACACATACCCTCCCGATGCTCAATTCTCTTTGGTCCCTTGGAGCAAGACGCCCTCTACTTCTTCGAAAATGTGTTTTCAACGCTCAGTCCCAAGACATTTCTTTGGTCCAAGCTCGCCATAGTGCTTCACCATGCCTACGACGACGCCAAAATCATGCACTTGCTGTTGGCTTCTTGTCTAAGTGCCGTCGCTCAGAGCCATTCGGATCATCTGGTGTTGCAGACTGCCAAATCCCATTTCAAAAGGGGCACGACAATTTTTGTCGACGGAATGCAAGAGCATTCGTACAACCACGCGCACACTTTTATGGCGTTTTGGCTGCTACAGCTGACTTACCGTGCGATTGGGGACGACAAGTCTCGTTCGGCTATGAAGAATCTCAGCACCGCATTAGTTGACTATGCCCACAGACATCACATTCTCGGACTCTTCAGTTCAAACAGGGGCCTCTATGAGAGCCTCGGTGGTAGTGCGTCTTATGAGGGGGACTTCCCCGCTGATTGTCTTAATCCGAAAAAGAGTCTCCTCGCTAGCCTTCTGCTCTTTACGGCGTACGAGGACCTAGACTCTGAGTTACGTGGTTCCGGAGGACAATTTGCTAGCTTGATTCTTTCCGGCGATGATACATCGCGCTCCCTATTTGCATGTTCTCGGAATATTCATGCTGACTTCATCGGGTCCTCCTATCCGTGGGAAGAACTTATGGACGATGTGGAGCGGTCGCGGCCACTAGAACTTCACTTTTTCGCAAACACCTGTCTTAATCGACTAAATCGAGCCCATGCATGTGGTATTGATACCGAAGAGCTACAAAAAATAGAAGAAAATCTCCGTAAATTGCGAGAGGTAAGAAGATAGTCCTGCCCAAACCCCGTTCCACGCACTTTGTTTGCACCAGCTGACTTGAAACACCCTCTTTTGGGGCTGCGACAGGAATACTCTGCCATTTTTCAGTTGGCTGAAGCTCCCCATTCAGCCGGGAGAAAGTTGATCGCAACTTCATACAGCATAGTAGCGCATTTCAACGCTGTTCTTGTCTGTGTCCTGGTCGCCATGACTTCTGTCACACCGTCTGAATCACTCCAGCGAGATCTTGTCGTCGCCAAAGACAATCTTCTCCGCGTGACTTTTCGGATGGTAACACACAGTCCGGATCAGCCAGTCATGTGGAGGAATCAGTGGCCAGTGTTTGTAATGGCGAGAGAAACCGACGACGAGATTCATCGGGATTGGCTGCTGCAAAAGCTTGAGAATAGCAGCTACGCCGCGGCGTTGAAGGGCAGCAAGGCGCAAGATTTCAACTTCTCAGCCTCGAGATGATTAGTGCTCTGCTTCGAAGCATGTTGCTCAAAGGAGACACTTTCCGACCGCGTCGTCTTGATGCGTCTCAATTGTCAAGATACCACGCACATATGCTTCATCACCCTGCGTCTTTTGAGCGCATTGATTCTGTTTGGCTTAGAGTCTTTGAGAAAATGTCTGCGAAAAGTGTCAGGCTCACTTTGGGCCGTCGTCTTTCACTCATTTTACAAGGTACACTTCTAACCTCTCATTCTCCACAACTGATCAAGTGATCTTGAACGTGGCAATTCTCGGATAGTTGCACTACTGGAGTCCAAGGGGTCTCATGCGTGTATGCTGTTCCGTAGACCACATGTGCTATCGATCGGGGCGCAACTATCACTACATGGAGATGGTGGCTCTAGGAGAGAGATAATATGAATCGCGGCTGACCATCCGAGGTAAGCAGTCCGCTCTTAAAGGGGTATTTGCTGAAGTGATCTGAACAACTGGGAGTGCTTCCGGTCTCTCATGAGTCAGCTACCCAGGCGATCGCCATCTTGAGTCATGGTCCAGGGTAAGTGGGAGAGCAGAATCGAATATCTTATTATTCGTCCTTCTGATAAGTGTTGTGGTGAGTAATGTCAACATGTCGGCCACTGCCGTCCAGACGTTGGGCGGTTCTCGTCCTCAATGGCCTTGAAGAGTAAGAAGAGTCTCGCAGGCGAAGTTCTCATATAGAATCCATCACATGTGTTGAACTTTCCATTCATAGATGAGGATGAACAAAGCTGTGCTCATAGATGACTAGAGTATCGTAATGGGTTGTTGAGTTTTGAAGCTGCTTGAGAGTGGGAATGCTGGCTTTAAGAGGTGATCATCAAGGTAACGCAGTAATTCATAAATGATGCCGAACGAAAGAAAGAGTGGCGATTGGCTAGAACACGGATCATACGGCCGGCACAGGTGGGATAGTCTTACCACACGCCGCTTGCAAAGAGAAACTATCCCGCCGGCTCCTTTAGCGATGAATACTTCGTATGTTATGCTTTCGGTCTACGCCGAAATACCAAGTTGTACAGACATTTGGTGTCCCCTAGAATCGACTTTATGCTTTAAAGATCGCGAGTTCGCACTGGCTGGCAGCACTCACTTCGAACTTCGTGCCTCTTCACAGAAGTTTTTTATTCTACTCTCCGACAATCAAAAAATCGTCAAGATGAAGTACGGCCATATCATCATCCTCGCTGTTGGCCTAGTTACGCCGACGATGGCAGCTTGGTGCAATTACGGCACCAACAACCCAGCCCCTCAGGGCCAAGACTGTGGCGAAGTAAGAAATCTTCACTGAAATGATATTTTGAGAGTCATAGCTAAAGATTGTTGTTCCCTAGAATTATTACTTCTACTGCGTACGGTTCCAGATTTCTCTTGGAGCGGGTTTAGAGTAACCTATCTTACTGTCACGGGCTAGAGCCCGGCCGAGATCTCCGGCTTTGCCGGAGCAGTTACCGAGATCCGGCTCCGCCGGATCCACTATTCTACCGTGGCACACCGCCTAGCCCGACTAGGTATCTCCGTAGCTAGGTGCCTACTCTTGTAAAGTCCTTCTCCTCTTCAGCTTAGAATAGTTAATCGACGGCACCTCTACGTTAAACAAGCCTAGGGGCCAGCCCCTTACATATTCTAAGCTCAACAACAAAAGACGCTATACGAAACCTCACGAGAGCGATACGACTAATTCGCGAGAGGGTAGCGCAACGAGAAAACGCTATACGAAACCTCACGAGTGCGACACAATGGATTCGCTAGAGGGTAGCGCAAACGACGCGATGACTGCAGAGATTGACTATAGGGTTAATAAAGCAGTCAACGTAAGTATATATCCTCTTCAGGACCAGATAACGCAGCTCTTAATAGCTCTAAATAGGCTTATATTAATAGATAGAGCGACCCCTACGCTACTTATAAGCAGTATACCGACACTATCTATAGCTAATACGACTATATAGGTAATGAGCAATGGTATAACGATAGTAGCAGAGGAGCGGAAGAAGCCCCTACTAAACCCTCTAAAGTTTATAGGAAAGCGTAAGGACTACGTAGCATAGTCCTAGCAGATATACGATAAGATAGAGCTAGATATAACATATATTAGCTATAATGCTGATATCTGGTACTTTATTAACTCCTGCCTTAATAGTAGGCTATAGCAGGTGGTAGCCACCTTCTATGCAGCAGGAGGTCTAGGTGGGCAGAAAGACTCTATGGAATTCCTAAAGTATCTCGACTGGACGTATAAGGACCTAAATATAGATCTACGCGTAGTAACTACACTATAAACCCTTCGCTAGCGAGACGATCAGTCCCTATCCTCCTTCCTTCCTTAGTTTAAGCGAACACTAGCTGAGGCTAGTAGCGCTAACTAGGCAGATAAGGCTAAAATAGCCTTCCTTGAAGGGGCTCTTAGTACTTATCTTAAGAGGGGCCTGATCTATATTAAACTCTCTGAGGATAACTACTATAGATAGCTTCTTAAAGCCCAGGACTTCGCTATCAAGCTTAAAAGCCTACCTCAACAGGCGTATAAGGGCACTTCATCCTATTTAAAAGCGCTACAGGCTAGCTAACAAGACGTAGAAGGAGATATGATGATATCTAGCATTAACTACGCTAAAGGTAAAGAGAAGGCAAAGGTATAATACTAACGAAACAGCTCCTTATCTGAAGACCTGCTGCAGCTCAGGAGAGACACCCACAAGTGCTTCAACTGTAACCAGATCAGCTATATTACTATATAGTGTCCTAAGCTGAAGCGTTCCTATCCTACGAAGGTTAAGAAAGCTAAAAAGCGAGAAGAGAGCAGCAATAAGAGTCCTATAGAGGAGCTAGGAAGCTCTGAGGCTGAAGAGAGCTTAGGAAAAGAGTAACTCTACTGCAAAGTTAGGCGTTAGAGGCTAAGCTTAGTGATATTACAGAATAGAAGCAATTTAAGCATCATATGAGCAGCAAATCAGCAGTGATCACTACCTGTATACATAAGGGTACTTAAGCAGACGCCCTAGTAGATACTGGGTGCGACCTATACGCCCTTATTAACCACGACCTTGCCTATAAGCTCTGCCTACTAGTAGTAAACTGCTCTGAGCGGCTACTAGGCAGCTTTAGCGATGCTATAGGCGTTATGAAGGCAACAGGTGTAGTTGTTTTTAACCTTGAGCTATGTGGTTATGATGAGAAGATCTTTGCATATACTGTATATAGCCTTAGTAACGACCTATTCCTAGGGAAGCCCTGGATAGAGAGGAACTATATCCTATATAATACTACTACGTAACGGATACGATATAGGAGAGGCAGCATAGACCTATATCTAAAAGGTGAGGAGGAGCTAGAATGAGTGCACCAGATCAGGGCTGCCTGTCTCCTCCTAGGAGCCCCTTTCGTAACGCTCTATAAGAGCACTAGAGAGACTATAGGATATGAAGTCTGAGCTATCAGCCTAGTAGATATATAGAAGGCTTTTATAAAGAAGACTAAGAAAGCAGATCTAAAGGCCCTCCTTCTGCCAGCTATACTAGCTGAGTTCTATAAGCTGTTCCAACCTGACGAAGCTGCCAACCTTCCACTGCATCGCCCTGGGGTTGACCATAAGATCCCTATTAAACAGGATAGTAGTAGTAATAAGACTGTACTACCATAGGGGCTGCTCTATAGCATGTCACGAGAAGAACTCCTCATCCTCCGTAAGACCCTACGAGACCTACTAGATAAAGGCTTTATCTGCGCTAGCAGCTCAGAGGCATCAGCACCAGTACTGTTTGTATGTAAACCAGGGGGAGGGATACGCTTTTGTGTTGACTACTGCGCCCTTAATGAACTTACTAAGCGTGACTGATACCCTCTCCCCTTAATCCAAGAGACGATACGCACTGTTAGTGCTACTAAGTGGTTTATAAAACTGGATGTAGTTGCAGCGTTCCATAAGATACGAATTACTGAAGGAGAGGAGCATAAGACAGCTTTCCGGACAAGATATAGGCTATTTAAATAGCTAGTTATACCCTTTAGGCTTACAGGAGCCCCTGCTACGTTCCAACGATATATCAACGGAGTACTTCGAGAGTACCTGGACGATTTTACTATAGCATATATAGATAACGTACTGATCTACTCAAACGGCTCACAGCAAGACCACGAAGCAAAGGTTAAGCTAGTACTACGGAAGCTTGCCACTGCAGGGCTCCGGCTAGACCCTCATAAGTGTACGTTCTCTGTAAAGATAGTTAAGTACCTAGGGTTTATTATCACTGCAAGAGTAAGCATCTCTTATGATCCTGAGAAGCTGAAGGTAATTAAGGAATAGGCTACGCTAAAGATAGTTAAAGTAGTCAGAAGCTTCCTAGGGTTTATAAACTACTACTAGATCTTCATCCTAGCATACTCAGAGATTGCTGGACCTCTGATAGCCACTATAAAGAAGAGTATCCCCTTCTACTAAGGTAAGGAGTAAGAAGTGGTATTCCAGGAGCTTAAGAGGATCTTTATAGCTAAGCCTGTTCTATACTAACTAGACCCAGAGCGTATAACCTACGTTGAGGCTGACTGCTCAGGCTTCACCCTTAGAGGAGTACTATCGTAAGAAGATAGGCATAGAAGACGCCATGCAGTAGTATACCACTTGTAGCGGCTGAACGCCGCCTAGTTTAACTACCTAATCCACGATAAAGAGATGCTAGCTATTATAAGCTGTCTAAGAGAATAGAGAGCAGAGCTATAGAGTGTCGGCTACTTCAGGATCCTATCAGACCATAAGAACCTAAAGTACTTCATAATAAAGCAAAAGCTTATAGAACGACAAAGTAGATAAGCAGAGGAACTATCTTAGTATAACTTTAAGATATAGTACCGCCTAGGAAGTGAAGCAGTAGTGCTAGATGCACTCTCTAGGCGTGAACAAGATATACCTACGTCTCTGGAGGATGAATACGAATAAGGCTGGATTCTTCAGCTTCTCCCTGAAGTAGCCCTCCCCTCAGCGTATATATAGCGTACAGAGGTAGCACTATTGATACTTATATTCACTGATGATATAGAACTATAGCAACTCTAGGATCAGACCTAAGGAGAAGATAAGGTCTACTAGCAGGCCTATACTACTATGAAACAACGAGAAAGAAGCTTCCCCCTAAGCCTTAAACTAAAAGTTCAGATTACTGAGTATAAGATTGATAATAGTAACTAACTACTATTCAGAGATTAGATTTAGGTACTAGGTAATGAAGATCTGGATAACGATACAAACATGCTATACACCCATATCGTTCAAAGCACCTATAACTCAGTGCTCAGTGGCTATCTAGGAAGAGATAATACTCTTGCGCTGGTTAGTAGATGGTTCTACTGGCCTGGTCAGTCACACCTAGTATAGCGTTTCTGCTATAACTACGATGGTTATAGGCGTAGTCATATCTGGAGGGAACGTTGTAAAGGACTTCTAAAACCACTACTGATACTACAGTGTATACGAAGCGACCTCGCTATGGATTTTATTACTGACCTTCCCCTTACAGATAAGGGTGAGAGATATCTTTAGGTAATTATTGACTAGCTAGGTAAAGGTGTAACCCTTGAGGCGATGGAAAGCATGGAAGCTGAAGCCTGCGCTGAACGATTCCTGAACTGCTACTTCAGGTTTCACA
>VYYT01000022.1:0-27720 GCA_032988895.1 Colletotrichum kahawae | reverse complement strand
TAGGCCTTGCAAGAAACTGGATTAGTTACACCATAAGTATGCTGTTACGAAGGTTATCTCACCATATGTGGTGGAGCTTAACGTGCCGACAGCTATATACCCACGCTTCCATGTGGATACCCTGAAGTATACGGGTAACGACCCCTTACCTAGGCAGGCGTTAGATAACGAATAGCTACCCCTGATTATAGACGACGAAAGTGAAGAGACTTAGAATATAGAGAGTATTAATACTGCTACCTGGAAGCGTTAAGGGCGTAGGAAACGCTACGAGGTTCTGGTTAAGTGGGAAGGATACGCAGAAAGGACCTAGGAGCCTATTAAAATACTTCAAAGGATAGAAGTAATAGAGGCTTACGAACGCTGTTATAGCCCTGCGATAAACCATAATAGGGACCTAGCCTTAGCGCCCTGGGCGTGCCGCCAGAAGGGAGCGGGGAGGTAATGTCACAGGCTAGAGCCTAGCTGAGATCTCCAGCTTTGCTAGAGCAGTTACTGAGATCTGGCTCCGCTGGATCCACTATTCTACTATGGCATACCGCCTAGCCCGACCACGTATCTCTGTAGCTAGGTGCCCACTCTTGTAAAGTCCTTCTCCTCTTCAGCTTAGAATAGTCAATCGACGGCACCTCTACGTTGAACAAGCCTAGGGGCCAGCCCCTTACAGTTGGCTCCCCAAAGCTATTTTAATTGACATAGGCTCTCTACCTGAACTCATTTATGGACGTCTTTCTAGGTATGGAAAGCAGATTGTGCTTTAAGACTTTTTGACATCTGAGGAATTACCTTTACTATTTGGGTATAGATGCTTGTTAGTGTGCATGTAACGAAGGCACGTCTGCGAATAAGTGACATCGAGTTCTCAACACCCAAGAATTCCCACAAGAGATTATACCTTTTTTGTGACTTGTGAGGCTTATGTTCTTTTCCATCGTTTTTAGGCATCTGATTTGAGAATGACTCCCTTGGTTAAATAGTTTGTCTCTCTATTGCTATTGGTTTAGGAGCTCCCAATTTCCCTGATAGAACGCCATCGGGAAGGCTTTACTCCCCGCGAGAACACCTAAGAAGTTCTCATTTTCAAAACAGAGATGGACTGTCAAGTCAAAGTTTTACGATCATCGCTTTTATTGTCATTCTCCCGGGGGGTAAGGGGTAGTTCTGAGGACAGGCATTGCCCGTCGTTAATATTGTGGATCGTCTGGTGACTTGAAGTCTAAGTACAAGGCTACCGATTGATTGCATGGGCAACTAAGGGGTGTATTCAATTCTTCTCCTGTCTTTATCTCTTATGACATCATATTTCGTCAACCCTCAAAGTGCAATATACTGTGATTGCGCAGACGCAGGAGGTCATGTGACGATGAAGAATCTCAAGTGCTAAGCTGCACGATCTTTCCATACTGTTGTTAGTATCATGGAGGTACACGAGCTTAACTTGCAATTTGCAATTTCTCAGTGATGTGGAAGTCATATATTGCATGCACATACCTCAACTTGCCTGGTCGAAATGTGTGGTTTCGTTGGAGATCCAAACTGACTTTCACGATTCGGCCACCAGTGGGAGGTCAGGACAAAAGGGACCACTCTTTGTTGTCTCATCCCTGACTTCAATGCCTGCAGCAAGGAGTGATGTGCTGGTCTAGACCCTGACGCCAGAATTGAGTTCTTGATAAGCTGATGCCAAGTGCACTGGACACAGACCAACGTTTCTCGCCAAACCGCTGACCGAAAATGACTCAATCCCTGGTCACGAATCGTATCTCGCTGGAAGCGACCATCGAGGAAGCTTCCGTGAGGGATGCGCCGTCTTGACAACGTTCCAAGACCCCTCAGTTGCCCAAATCGGATTCGGCATGCCCCTGATTCGAGAGATAACCGTTGGTAGGTGCCTTCTCGGCAACTAACTCGTCTCGACACATGCTCCCGACGTCGTCTGAGATCCGAGGTATGATGAGATTCCACACCCACTCGGAAGTTTTGGCGATCATTTCGCCTCTTCCCCTCATCTCGAGGGTTATAAATCGCCTGATATTTTGTCATTTCCCGTCGGCTTCATCCTCGTGCTCCCACCACCGGATCCTAAGTCTCAATTCCCGCGCGGGGACGGGGAAGAATCCCCGGGAGTACGTGAATGACTGTCAAATTAAAAAGTTCATCTATCGAAGTTCTGAAGTCATCATTTCGATTAAAGAATCAAGCTTTTTCGCCACAGATCTAGCTTCTGGGGAAGCTAGGTTATCGGTTCCTGGCTTGGCCCATTCGGGAAAACGGCTTACCGAACATCCCTCGGAGAAGCGAAGGATGGCCTTGATTGTGAAATTGTGCAAGGCTATCCTGTTTGATAGCTCCGTCAAGTGCGCTTTGAGAAACGTCCGAACTATCAAAGACACCCTTGAATCCGAAGTTTTGGTACCATCTGAGACGAAGTATGTGACAGGCCCTCTCCGTGCACTAAGACCTGTGCTGTTTCCTGAGCAGGGAATCGCTTTCGCGTTCTGATTGTCTTTTCTGACGGTTGCGCCAAGCCGTCGATCTTAGTGGCCATGTTAAGAGATCGCCAAGTTGATGATTATCAGGATCTGACATACCCTCGGAAAGGTTCTAGACCACATGCCAATTGATATTCATTGGGCGACTCGGAAAAGCGCTGGGGGATGAGAGCAGAATCTGACAACATTGCATGTGCAGAAGCAGGCGCAGAAAGAATGGTCGGACGACTTAGTCATATGAGCTAATTGTCGTATTCGGCGGCGCGAGCGGACGAACCGGGAAGGACCAAGCATTGCCTATTCGGGTCCTTTGTTGAGTCGAAATGTGTCGGAAGGGGCATCCGTGGATGGAAAGGGGCTCATCATCTCATCTTTTCGAACACATTTCACAGTAGCGTCATCGCACAGCGAAGAGTCTGTTCGTAATAGTGAGTAAGGACAACGGAGAACACACAGTCGGCAACGGAGATGGAAACCAACACCGCACAGCCAATCCCAGCTGGCGCTACGGGTGCTGTCTTGAGTGTCCGCTTAGCCGGTTCAAACCGCCGTGTAGGTAGAGGGCCTGAATGTTCGGATCAACTCTGAGACGTCCGCAATTGAGCCAATAGCCCGTCTCTCCATCACTGTCACTGTGAGCTTGGGAGGGAAGCGCGCAATATGTTGACGAGAATTATTTGCGAGAAGTGAAGGTTAGTCTATGCTGTTGAGAACTCCAAAAACTCCCAAGCTTGGGATATCTTCCAAATCTACTACACATCGCTTTCTCATAGTATGCCTCGAATAAAACGAAAACGCAAACACCCTCCACCCCATTTCTCATTTGTTGACCTGGATCAGACCTGGACCCGCAAGTGTAGCCTTTGCAACATCATCCGCATTCTTGAAGTTGCCTTCGAACGTCAGGGCCGCAATGGTCAATCCCCACATACTATTCTTCTCGAAGGGAAAGTCGGCTTGGAACTCGATGCTGGAACCGGTCCACTGTCCGTTCTTGACCGGAACACTGAGAGGGACGTTCTGTCCGCTGAGGTAGGTGACGAAGAGACCACCGGGATCCTTGCCAAGGAAGCGTCCGGCAGTGACAACCTGTCGTAGATCAACTTTCATGGAGAGCATTTGGTCCTTCGCCTCAATCTCGCCCCCATTCGCCATTTGCATTACGTTCAGGGGCGCGAAGGTTGGGATTTCAATCGAGGACATCTTGAACGGGCAAGAATCCTTGACGACGAAAGATTGAAGAGCGGAGAAAGCGAACGGGGCGATCGAGGTCGTAAGGAAGGGTTGCGAGGAGGGCGCACGGGCTAGGATGCTGCGATAGAAACCGTTCTGTTCGCCTTCCTGGCCGATGACGGATGTCACGGCACGGACTGGGCCCGAGTCGCCATTCTTTGCGAGAAGCTGTGTCGCATCTTGGAGGGTACCCAGCACCACCGAAGTAAATGTCTCAGCCAAAGCGACGGCTTCCTTGAGATTGTTGGTAGGGAATTGATACTGGCAAGGTGCCGGTGAAAATGCTTTGAAATGGTCCAACACACCCTTCGCGTCAAGTGCATGAAGCTTCTCTTGCTGCCGAATGTGTTAGTAAACATGCGCAATTTCAGAAACAGTGAGGAACTTACAGCAACAACAACTTTGAGCGCATCCATAAGCTTGTCCTTCTCCGTCGTTTCCCAGCCAGGTCCTCCCTGAGTGACGTTCTCCAACATCGACGAGAAAAAGGCGACCTCGAACTGTTCGTTGAATTGAATGAGCTGGAAAGCTGTCAAACTGCTTGGCTCCAACTTCGGTGGCGGCGCAGAGTTGGGTAGAGACCCGCGGGCTTCTTGTTCAACAACGCGAATCTGTTCGGGGCTGGTCGGGAGCTCGGCAGTGAAGGCCCGGCGTTCGAGTGGGGCCGCTGCCGAGATGCCGGCAAGCAGCATCGCGGCGGCCGCGACGGACGATCCGAGATGCATTGCGTATTGCTATAGTCCTCCAAGTTTTGATCTGAGAAGGGGCGACCTGCAAATTCAAAGCCCACGAAAGGCTGGGAAGAAAAGGGTTATTAACAATGTAGAACGAAACGGGTCAGCAAGGCATAATTCCGAGGAGCCAAATGATGTCCTGGCGTGCGTCCGGGACGAACTATTATACTCTCGAGGAGTTTGTTTCGATACATAATCTTGAAACCTGTTTCTGGCTTGGCGCACGTGGACTGCAACCAACATGCATCGGCCTAGCACACCATCTTTTCTCTCCCACTTACACATCCATTCACACCTAAAGAGGGGCCGCACACACGCACATCGATCACAATGAGGTGCCTCAGTCAGATTTGTGCACCCAAGCGGTACGGAACGATGCTGAGCCGACAGAACCGGACTACCTGGTAGGGCTGTTTTCGGGAGGAAGTTGCGCCGTCTCGCTCAAAACTGGCATGTTACAGGCGAGCGGAATGACGTCCCTGGAACGACTCTTCTCTTTTCTCTCCCGCGGCCACGGTTCTTCTGCCCCCAGCGTCTCCAATTCCGCTGTTCCCAGTCATTTAGAGTAACCGATGGGCAGGGATACGCCTCCGTAGACCCAACGGGGTTCTGGACCGGCGTCAACTACCTTGTCATGTTGTCTTCCCCGGGGAAAAAGAACATCTTCTGGCCAAAGCAAGTATGTCATGTCTTCGGCCTGATTGAATGAACCTGACACGTGCCGGACTAGATGCTGCTCATCCTGGCCACTCGCCCTCGGAAAAGACTCCGCACGTCAGAATCGCCCGTCTCCGAACTGTTTCCCTCGCGGGCGCCATATTGAGGAATCAAGTCGCAATTGCCGAACACTCCGTAAATCCTGCTCAACCGCGAGAACGTGTCCCGAGTCGCTGTCTATTGAAGCTCGGGTCGTGCCTTCAACTAAAGCTGGAGCCAGGGCCGGCTTTTTTCCTTTTCCCTCCTAGTGGGAGCAATGGCGCGCTCTATCGGCTTCTCCCCACGTGCGCCCGATCTGTCTATCGATGTAAGCGTCAGCATCTGAATCAGCAGCGTTTTTACCTGCACCTGCAGCCGCAGCACTCTCATCAAGAACAGGAACAGGATCGACAGGTGACAACCTGGTATCAAGGGATCTCGTAGCAGCCCCCAGATGCAACTCCAACGGCCTCAGTACGCCCGCAGGCTGCCCCAGCATGCCAAACTGCCAAACTGCCAAACTGCCTCAAAGATGCTCACGTTCCTGCAGCAGGAAAAGGTCTTTGCGCTGCCGCTTTGGTGATTCTCCACAAATGCGCGACGCCCGTTCGCGAGCGCCTCACCCTTGCGTTGCCGAACTCCGCCAAGCCGCCCTCACCGTCCACGACACCATGATCACGATGCTCGTGCGCAAACCTCAGAGGTTCGTGTAAATGACCCAGCGAGGAAGGGTTCAATGACTTGCAGTCACTTTTCAGATGGCGGTGCTGCCTTCATTGTATGTTCAAGTCCTCTCTGTCTATCATGTCATTGACTGCAGATGGATCGCGTCCTCTCAGAACCGAAGTCTGGTTACTTCAATTCCTATAGGAGAAGGCTCCTCATTGATCTTGCAAAGAGTTCTATTCGGAATGGTCGCATCATGTCCCAAGCAGAATAGCCTTCCGCCCGGAATGAATCCAACCCGGCAGCTCCTCACTGCCCAACGGGACGCTAGTATCAAAAAGGACGACGAGTCTAAATCAGCAGAATATCTGCTACATCCATACCCTTCGGGCTTGGTGCCCGTTATCGATGGCGGAAGAGCTTAATGGAATCCTGATCCGAATTCTCAATTCCCACGAGTTAATGAGAACTTCATGGTTTCGGGGGCTTGTTATCCGGAGGCCGGGGCCAAGTTGCGGTGGTTCCACGGAGTTGAATTTGCAAGTGCCTAGGTCTCTTCGTGCTCCCTTCCCGCGTCCGGGTCAACGAGCAGTCGGACTGGTTCCTCTTTGGGGGTGAACCTTCGTGCTGCCGGACTCAACAAGTTGGACGAACTCTGCAGTTTCCCATCTCGCATCCGCCTCTCATGCCTATCTGCTTCGACTCGCATCAGCTCCACAGCCGTTTTGCGAAATGCGCATTTTGAAAGCGGACTGCTCAACAATGTGATATCTTCCCTTACGCAATGTCTTGCAGGATTTCATATGGCAAAGAGGCTGGAGGTATAAGTCAGCACGGCTTTTGAAGTTTTAAAAGTCTTGTCGTTGTTTCTGCAGACTTGGCAGAAGTGGAAGTGTTTCATTCAATCCCCACAGCAACTCAATTACCTCAAGCTGATGACTCGAGACCTGCAGGTTGAATCGCATTCTTCAGTAAAGGTGTTCATCTTGAGACACAAATGTTGCGCCAAGCTGTCTGCTCTTGCAAGACACGAACCCATGGACTCATGACTGGGTTGGCACGCATCCTACAAACTACACGAGAAACGAGCAATCGAGCATGCCAAGTCGCGAGTGCAGCGCGTCCTCCGTAGGCTAGATTCGGAACTTGTCGCGATGAACGTGCTTTCTAGCGTCGAGTCAAAATCGAGAGTTTGCGACGTGTGCATCGTCCGCGCGCAGTCTGGCTTGGTTGCACAAGCAGACTCACGTCAGCACTCAGCCTCCTTTCCATCAAGACGGGACTCATGATTGTCATGTCTGTTCGCGTGCATATATCATTCATCGGTGTGTCCGCCACCAGGCAGAAAGAGAGGTCGTCTGAATTGAGTTGAAAACGGAAGCAGTCATGTAGTCAGTGCATGAAATTTGGCGACTGGGGGTCAAATTCGTGGAAGTGGACGTATCTCCAACTATGGTCTTGGCATCTGAACTCCTTGGGACGATCTGGAGGTCAATGAGCTTTATGCAAACTGCAACATGCAGCCTGCGAAACCAGCAAACAGGTTTGAGAAACACAGAGGAAAAAAGCTTGCAAGTGCCTGAACCTGGTTCATTTGCGCATTGTAGCATCCGTTGGAGGTCTTGTCACTGCCAACTCTGAAAGATGTCGCTCGCGAACACCTACCTTAGTCTAGACCTCTGGTGGATCATGCTTCCCCCTCTATCCCCCGCCCGTTTCGTGTGTCAACTTCAGTGCGGGGTGCAGGCTTCTCGAACGATTCTGTCGCTAAGCTCAACACTTTCTAGCCATATCTGACATGTGTTTCTTTCATTAGTGATGTCGAGGCGGCTTCGAAACGACGCTATCTCTACTTCAGTTCGGTGCCTGGGCCCAGCCGAAAGGCAAACGTAGTCTTCCTAGCTCACTCCTACCAAGAACACAAGATGATCCGACTTTATGGTTTCCGGCATCCGGGATGCTACAGGAAGCCGCCGACGGAGTCTCGCACGGGAACATATGTGATCAAGTCGACCACACCTGCTACGGAGGTTGCTCATTGATCATGCCACACCAACAACGATGGCATAACAAGATAACAAGGGAACTGCACCTAGAGATACCACCGGTTAGATCGCGATGCGACCGAGGTAGACGTACAGCGGTGAACAATATCCTCTTTGGATAGTTCATCTAGTCGCTGAACATGACTTGGAGTGCTATGCTATTCGAGCGGCAGGATGTGCGATAGCTTGCCCCGGATGCATGGATATGTTGAAATTCGACTGGAAATAGTTGTAGGTGTTTAGCATGTGTCCTGCGAAATGGGCTTATGGTTGAAAGTCAACAGCAACTCATAATTGCCTAGAGCATTAAATCATGCATAAAGCTGTGGCCCAAAGATATCTGCCATTGAAAAGTGATACAGAAAGTGTGTGTCATGCATATCATTCGTTAGGAAGATCTTATAGGCACATACACACACTTGGTGATTCCTGGAACCTTTGGAGGGAATGTATACCAGAAACTGAGCTCTCTCGACCTCTGGCTTTGGTGCCCCAGCAGAACGATCCACGCAGTGAACTTTTTGGATGTGGCTTCCCAACTGTTGCAACTGAAGGCTGTCGGGGTTCGTGTGCGAATCGGAAGGACGTCGGGGACTTCTAGTGAAATCGACGGAAGTGTTGCCGTGTTGCTCCGGAATCGTCCCGCATTCCAAGATGGAAATCCTGCGGGGGTTAACAGCAACTAGTTTCACCTAGGCGATAATGAACAACTCCGATGGCTTGAACTTGTCTAGAAGGTACGAAGATATTTGAGACCAAAAGCTTGTCGCTCACATCAGCGAGGTAAACATCACTTCTTGTGGCCTCGGCGGTCAGTTGCACTAGAGTAGAAATATCGAAGATGAATTCAGGCTATCGGCTGGATCACCATTCTCAAATTTCTTCGGGAGAACTGCAATTTCTTTTTCGACCAGACATTTGCCACTCTGTCAACTGAAGATGATGTGATCGGCAAGTTTGGCATCACTCATCCCATCTTGAACCGTTGGTACGCTACCAAATCGGGGCGCCGACAAGGTACGTGATGACGGCCGGTTTCGAAGACCGAACTTCGGCAAGGACGTCCATGACGCTCACGGCAAGCCATCCGAATACTGCGGAGGCTGAGACCGGGTGAAGCCGAATGTGCCGAAATCATCGGGGTCCCTTAAAGAGGAGCCCAGCAAAACTATAAATCGTCATATGGAGCATTTTTAGCTCTTCAAATTTGATCACAATGCCTATGACCTGTGGGATGTTGCCTTTACCAGTGGAGAAAAAGGTCTCAGACGAACAAAATTACGAAATATTGTGAATTGCGTTCTGCTCAGGAGGGCTGGCGCATGCGAAGATCGGGGGTTGAAGTAGAGCTATCAGTGTCACATACACTCAGTATGATTACGTTCGACTTCGTCGCGTGCCTGTCGCGTGCTCGTCACGTAATCGTCGTTGGATTCCTGGCAATGAATGCTTGTCGTCCACGCTCGACCTGACATGTGGGTTTTGCTCTGATGCCAGCACATCATGAAGCCCGATAATCCGCGGCGACGGTGTGGAACCATATCCACATTCACCCAATTACCCAAGCACAATAGCTCAGGGGTAGAGCGCTGGGCTCATAACCCAGAGGTCCCTGGATCGAAACCAGGTTGTGCTATCTCAAATCTTTTTGAGTCGAGACGCTTTTGCTCAAGACGGTTATCGTCACGGAATTGTTGAAGGGTCGTTTTCGCAAGGCCGGAAATAAGAGAAGTTCCGTCTGTAGACTGCTGACAGCTAGGCTCTAATCGTTGCTGCTTGTTGTCAACTCCGAGTACGATTGGTCATGATCGGCCCTCACACCATCCCCCACACCTCTGCTTAATTCGACAACCTCCTGCCTCATCGGCGATGGCGCCCCTCGTGAAGCTCTTTAAGCATATCAACAAGACCAGGATTTAGATGATTTGGTGCTTTCACACTGCGCATGACGTGCCCCAAGCTCGTACCGGCCCACCCCTGATCTTCGAATACGACCGCGGCCCCACGACCTTAACTTCGGCTCTCGACCGACGCGGGCGCCAAAACGCGCCTTTCAAGGCAGAGCCAAGGGCCAACATTTTCAATCATGTCAACTCTGGATGGTTGCAGGGACGATGAAGCGTGACTCCGGGACATCTCTGCCGATTTAACAAACAGGAACGACAGGACCGAAAGCGAAGCGGTTTGCCGCCTTGGCGATGGCCAAGAACAGCAGAGTCGCAGCAGCCAAGCCGAAGATCGCCAGTCGCCCCCAGCACCGGTAATTTCGGGTACCAAACGGGAAGGTCCCAATTTCTCGTGTTCAACTCATGCGAAAAATCCCATCACTGCATTTACTATGTGCGCGATTGACGCTGGGAATGAGTCGATTTGTATATATCCGTCTCATGATGCGTTCGATCAATCAAGTCTGGTGTTTGGTCACCGCCGGTCACTCGTTTGAAATCCAGCGTCAACCATCGCCATGAGGTTCTCCTCCAACGTCGCCTCCTTGGCACTCGGCCTGTTGGCTTCCACGGCATGCGTCGCAGCAGCTGACGCCGAGCCCACGGCTCCTCAGATCGACGAGGATGCTTTTGTCAAGGGCGCGTACATCGTCGAATTTGACGGCGAGACGGACTCCGCAGGACTTTTGGATGAGCTTCGATCCGATGGTCTCTCTGTTGTGCCCCGCCTGGACCTGAAGTACCGCCTGTTCAACGGCGCGTCTATCCGTGTTGAGGACGACGAAGAGCCCCATGTCACTGCCGGCAAGATCGCAGGCAAGCTCAGCGTCAAGGGTGTCTGGCCGGTACGCAAGATTCAGATGCCAAAGCCAAACCCGAGCTCCGTCGGCCGCAACGGCACCGCAACGGGCGAGGCACTCCTTCGCTCTATTAAATACCGGCGCGAGGAGGCTGCCAAGGACACCTACAGCACCCATGTCATGACGCAGGTCGACAAACTCCGGGAGGCTGGTTTTACCGGCAAGAGAATCAAAGTTGGCATTGTCGACACTGGCGTTGATTATAGACACCCGGCTCTTGGAGGTGGCTTCGGCGAGGGTTTTCCAGTGGGCTATGGCTGGGATTTGACGGGCGACGACTATTACGAGAGCTCCGAAGCGCCTCAGCCTGATGCTGACCCCCTCGATACCTGCCAGGGCCATGGAACCCACGTTGCAGGCATCATCATGGCCCAGGAGAACGAGCTCGGCTTCACTGGTGCTGCCCCGGATGTTACCCTCGGTGCCTACAAGGTCAGCGGTTGCGCCGGCTACACCACCAGTGAGATCCTGGTTTCCGCCTTCTACAAGGCTTACGAGGACGGCAGCGACGTTATCTCCTGCTCTGCTGGTGATGACTCTGGATGGTCCATTGACGCCGCTGCTGTGGCTGTCTCCCGTATCGCCGAGGCTGGTGTTCCCGTTGTTGTAGCCGCCGGCAACTCTGGCAACTTAGGTGTCTGGGCTGTGGCTTCTCCTGCCTCTGGCCAGGCCGTTGCCGGTATTGGCTCCGTTGATAACACCATCCTGCCCAACTTGATGACTCGCGGCACTTTCAAGAACGAGACTGGCGAGTACGCTTTCGGTTGGTCTGCCGGCGCACCCGCAGTCACTGCGAACGTCACTTTGAGAGTGTGGACTGGCGCTGTCAACAACTCCGCCTGCGAGCCTCTTGCCGAGGACATCGACTTGACTGATGCCATTCCGATCCTGAACATGGACGCTTGCGCCTCCGACATTCAGGGTCAAAATGTCCTTGACAGAGGGGCCAAGTACATCTTCTTCTTTCCCTCAAGCGAATCGTGCGTCAATCTGAAACCTCACTCATTTGTCAAGGGCTAACACGAGGTCAGCAGAATTTACCCCCCATATGTTTATACCGACGGAATCTTGGGCGCTGGATTGATCATGCCCAGACAAGCTAGGGAGTGGATCAACGACTCTGAAAATATCACCGTCTCTTTTGGCCCTCCAAGCAGCTCCGGTCTATTCGCCGAGCCGATCACCAACGGTCCCACGGCCGGATACACCAGCCCCTTCTCCAGCTACGGCCCAACCTGGGATCTTCAACTCAAGCCTCAGTTCACCGCACCGGGAGGCGGAATTCTCTCTACATGGATTTGGGATCAGTCACAATACATGGTTAATCCGGGCACCAGTATGAGCACCCCGTTTGTTGCGGCTGTGTATGCGCTTGTTGGTCAAGTTCGTGGCACTCTGGACCAGGAGACACTTCGCAGCGTCATTTCCGCCACTGCTGAGCCGAAGGCATGGAACGACGGAACTACCGTTCATGAGGATCTTTTGGCTCCTGTCGCTCAGCAGGGTGCTGGTCTAGTCCAAGCTTGGGATGCTGCTCATGCAACAACGATTCTTGGGTCTACGGGTATCTCCTTCAATGACACCGACCACTTCGTTGGAGAGCACACTTTCAGCGTCAAGAACACTGCTTCTGAGGCAGTTACGTACAAGCTCGGCCACGCTAAGTCTGCAACTGTCTACACCTTCACCCCCGGCGAGGCTCAGTTGGTCGTTGCCAGAGCACCTCCTCCGACAGTCGATGCGTGGGCTGACATCAAGTTCGCCGCCGACACTCTCACGGTTCCCGCGGGAGGCAGCGCCGACGTTTCTTTCACAGCTACTCCTCCCGCCGGACTGAACGCTACTCTTCTGCCTGTGTACAGCGGCTACATCACTCTCGAGGGCAGCAACGGGGAGACCCTCTCTGTGCCTTACCTCGGTGTTGGTGGCAGCATGCACGATACCCCCGTCCTGGCTCCTGGCCTTGGACTCAACGGCGTCTACCTGTCTTCAACCGACAACCACTTCCTCATCCCCGTCGTCGCCAACCGTACCTTCACTATCCCTCGCCCCGGATCTACTGGCAGCGCCATCTACCCCAAGATGGTCGTCGCCCCAACCGTCGGCACCACACAGCTGCACGTTGAGCTCGTTGCTGTCGGTGTCACCAACTCCACCCTCAAGGTGACCGATCACCAGGGGTACCCGACCCTTGGCCCCGTCCCCAACTCCCCTGTCGAATATGCTCACCGCTTTGGATACACTTGGAACTTTGGGGGTTTCTTGGCTGACCGCACCATTATTCCCGAGGGCACTTACAAGTTCATCGCCCGTGGCTTGAAGATCTTCGGTGATGAGACGAAGGATGAGGATTGGGACGTTGTTGAGACGGTCCCATTCATCTTGAAGTATCTGGCCTAAGTCATAACGTGGAATTACAATAGCCAACGTGGATAGAAGTAATGTTAAATCTCTATTGCTGATGACAATGTTCATCCAATGCTAGAGGATAAGAGTGGAGTCGGGTTGAGACTCGTTGAAAGTGAATGCCCTGCTCAGCGCCTGCATGAAAAGCCATGGACATATGTCCTTGCGGCCGACAAGCGATGGACAGGACAAAGTTCGTAGAATTACTGATAAGGTAGTATTAATGAGATAACACTACTTGAGTAGTAGAAACATCTGTTGAAGTCAGGACTTAGACGGGACGTATGCGTCCAAGTCGGACGTCTATGCTATTCCGTGTGATCCTGAATGAATCCGGCGTAGTCAAAGATTGCCCTCTTGTAGAACCGTTCTTGAGTGGTAGCGTTGAATCCCTGGACACCGTATTTGTCACTGTACTGGCCCCATTCCCAGTTGTCGAGGAATGACCATCCATATAGCCCCTTAATGTGAATACCGTCAAGATTAATGGCCTTCAAAACCTCTGCAAGGATTGGTACGTAGAAGTTGGACTGGGCGAGGTCATTCTGGATATGCTCTGTTGTCATATCAGCCGCCTTGTATGCAGGCAGACCGAACTCAGCAATAGTAATCCCCCCCTTGGTGGGATAGGTTGCCTGCCAGAAACCGAGCATGGCGCGAACATGCTGGGCGGGCACCTGCGTTTCTCTGGTAAGCAGAAGCTTCATCTTGATTTCTGACAGTGAGACTTACGGCAATGCGGTCGGGATTTCCCTGGAAGTTCGCCTCCCATAAGCCTCTAGATCTGGATGAGACTGTGCACTGCGGATACAACGTATGCTCTGGGTCTGCAGCACATGCAGCGAAGCCGCCTTCTGGCTCAGAATGATATGTCGCAGTGTAAATGTTAAAAGCAAAGAAATCGGCAGTTCCATTGAAGAACTCAAGCTCTTCGTCCGTGTACGTCGGAACCTTTTCGCCGACAGTACCAATCATCGATTGCGGTGGATTCTCGCCCAAGAACAGGGGGCGGGCGAAATACCCGACCGTGAACTCGTTACGCCGAACCGCAGCAGCCCCACCCGAAGCATTCGTTGGGTCTAGCGGAAGCGCAAAGCCGGTGTCGGTGAGATCGAACTTCATGCTCCAGAGCGCATCGCCTTTGACGACATCTCGGTACCAACGGACGACTTTGGCATGTGCTTCCAGGACATGTCTGCTGGTGACCCAAGAGCCAGAAATGCTGGGTTCAATGGTTGGCTCATTGAAGGTGTACCACGTACCGACGCGGTCAGAATAGTGGACCAGAACAGTCTGAGCGTAGTAGACGAAGCTGTCAATGAAGTCAGGGTGATCATATGAAAAGAACGAAGTGTTAGACTGCAAGGTCGCGGGGGTGTCGAAGTGATACAATGTTACCACGGGTTTCATCCCGTAGCTGATCACTGTATCTATGAGGTCGTTGTAATGATCGATGGCCTCTCTGTTGATTGGAGATCCGGCTGTACCGAAAGGGACGATACGCGACCACGAGATGCTGAAGCTGTATGATTGCACGCCGACGGCTGCGAGACGAGCGATGTCCTGCTTGTAGAGGTAGTAGTTCATCGTTGCGATATCTGGTGGTCCTGAGTTTTCTCCTGATGAGGAGAAGTTGCCTCGCAGACGGTTCTCCCATGAACTAGGCCCACGACCCTCGTTCCTGATTGCACCTTCGATTTGGAGGGCAGCACCAGCGAACCCCCATTGGAAGTCAGCTGGAAACTTGAGGCTATCGTTTGATGATAAAGTAGGTGCGATGGGTAAAGGCGGTGGTTTGATTAGCTCACTGCTTGGAATTGGCGTTGGAGAGACTGTGGTTGTGAACGGGGGGGATGAGACAGGAATGGGCGCCCACAAAGATGATAAAGCTGCGTTGCCGTACTCAATACCGTCATCTGTCGGAGTTGAGCCAGGAGAATCCCAAGTTGTTGTTAAGCGCGGGTCTATCAGACCCGAAAGCTGAGAATAGGGCGGCGCGAAGGTTGAAGTTGTCGTGGGGTCTGGCACCGGGGTGGCGTACTCCAAAGGGCGATACGCAAGCCATTGGTAATCGCTTTGTGCAGTGATCAAAGAACTAGTTGCCCTTGGGAATTGTAAGTATTATCTCATGAGCTAAGCTATGTATTACTTACACAATGACAAGAACAACCCTTGAAGTAGGACTCATGGTTGGCATCATGTCTTGTCTTTCAGCGGCCGCTGCCGATGATTGCAGTCAGGCTCATGTGAGATGAGAACGTAACACCTAGGAATCGCACACGACTGGAAGAATGTTAGATCTGTGCCGCCATTTATGCTCGGAACCATTGGAGAGTAAATTGCCTCAATAGATTCTCGAACCAGTCCCCCTATGTCTCTCGGGGAATCAACAACCGATGCTGGGTATTATCCCCACCTTTAGCTATAGGTACGGCGTATTGTTACCAACAGCCGAAATTTTGCTTCTCGTTCCAAACTCAACTGACCAACCCGAGAGCTGTCTGCAGCGGTACATCGGCTGTTACTCGTCCCCATTTCTGGTTCTGCTCATAGCTAATGATCCCACTTGGAGAGTAAGAGCCGAGGTCACTAGCTAATGCAGTGGTTTTCGCGAAATACCCCGGTAGATCCACAGTTAGCGTTGTAAGCTTGACGCATACCCCGCGTTGATATCCCCGTGGGGTATCTGGTGGTATCATAAGAAGTTGCGAATGAGAGGGTCGACATGCATCTTGCATTGGGTTAGACCCTATGATGGGGTAACAAAGCTGTTCAAACATGCTGATCTTCGGTCCGATTGAAGAGACTAGGCTTGGAATGTAATGGAAATCAGGTAGCTGGGGGTGGATGGAGTAGACTGGTCCGTTTGGAAATTGCTGGATGGCGGCATGGGGCAACGAGGGGTCATACGAGGGTCCTTCAGAATACGCGTATAATAATCCGTGGCTTACAATACTGACTTTTTTCAGTCTCCTTCCTGCTGCACCCCACGGCAAACGCTCCCGGCCAAAAGAAAGAGGATAACGCCGCCTGCTGCGCATCAGTCGGCTCTACTTGATCCGCCACTCCTAGCCCTTGGCTTCCTGAGATTATGTTAGCATGGATGAAGGACGCCACCGCCATTACACTGTGGTCAAGATCCGCTTGATTGTTGCGCGTGAACTCAAATGTCAAGTCAACCTTGGGAACGTCCGTGAGTGGCAAACGCAACATGTTCCAATCGTCAATGTCCTTGGTCAGAAGACCTGTAATGTAATCCTCGTCATTATGAAGAGCTATTGACGATGAAAAAGACGGCTCTAGGAACTCGCACGCTTCCGCTATATGATGTGGCCTTGTTGTTTGGAGGTTAGGTAAAGACAAGTATGAGCCAAAAGAAGAAGAGAGATATTTGCCGGCAACGCGTTTTAAATCACGCATCTCGGCGGGTTCTACACGGCCGAGCGATGATTCCGATGTAGGTTAACCAGGCGCCCCGCCAGGTTTGTTTTCGACATGTGTGAGGAGGCTAAAGGCCCATAACTGCCGTCGAAGAAGGACCTGGCCACCGTGACCGCCGCAGACGGTGCTTGGGAATTACAATGGATCATTAGGCACCCCGCGTTTGCAATTTACTTTGCTCTAGCACGTACAAAGACACGCTGAGTCTGGACGCAGGGGATTCGGCGACGACAGGGCGTTGGATTGGAAGCTAATGGCATCAATAGTGGCAGAAAGATACTGCGAGAACAGCCACAGTCAGTTTGCGACAAGAAATTGCCACTCAGAACAGGATAAGAGAAGCAAGATGCCACTCCTCGGCCTTGGCTGTGCATGCTGTTGAAGTCTCTCACTCGTGGCGACGTTCTACGGTTCATGGATAGTGTTCGGCGTCAATCCGCGCGGAAACAGACTCAAATCTTCGTCTGTCGTTCATCACGAGTCTATCCAGATCGCACGTTGAACAGCTTGTGCAAGATACATGGGGTGCAGCACTACACCTCCAGCACTATCTAAGTGCATACTAGTATTGGCTCTCGAATTCTACCTTCTTGACTTTTGACCTTTTTTCATACTTTCGTATAGCAGGTTACCGCCTATGGGAATACCTTTTTGACTACCGTATGACCAGACTCTAACGGGGAAACATGTGTGGCCAAGGCTTCACAGAGAAACCTCTATGGCCAACCTATGGGGTATTTGAAGAGGGCCCGAGTGGGTAGCTCTCTCTCCACACCACCACAGCCAATTCTCTGCATGTTTCTTTCGGCATAACATGCTATGGAAGTAGACTTGCAATTCGGGACCATAGAGACTTTCACTTGATCATTGAAGATTATCATGGCTGACCCCGTGTTGGATTGACGCTCCCCCCTCGTTAACATTTCCATTTGACTGACCTTGCCGACCCACGGTATTTACCGTAAATATGGAGAAGACTGAAACCACCGAACCGTTCATCAGGGGTATCAATGACACTGATAGGTCAGATACTATGACTGTGCCATGGGAAGTGTCCAACTGGAAGATTTACCTCTACTGTATGGGCGTCTGTCTCGGAGCCGTTGCTCTAGGTAACCCTTATGATCGACACGAGTTATTTCAGTTGCTGAAGTTTGACTGACAACTTGAACAGGCTACGACGTCTCCGTTATGGGAGGAACTTAGATCCTTCCGTCGTTCGAGCGTGACTTCGGTCTGAATGGCAAAACTCAACGTCAGCTGGACGATATTACATCCAACATTGTTTCGTGTTTCCAGGGTGGCATGTTCCTCGGTGCGCTGGCTTCGTACCCCATTTCAGACCGTTGGGGTCGTAAATGGTGCATCACCATTGCCACGATTATATTTCTTGCTGGTGCTTCAATTCAGATAGGCTATCGCGGCGTTGTAGCCCTCATCATGGCCGGAAGATGTATTGCTGGTCTAGGCATAGGGGCTTCGGCTCATGTCATCCCAGTGTAAGTCTTGCTCAACCCCGGCGCGCCCAAACATAAAATTGAAGGGGTTGACTGACTTCTTTGGCAGATACATCGCTGAAACTGCGCCCCCCCCCACCATTCGTGGCAAGCTTGTGGGTTTCTATGAGACTGGGTCCCAGGGCGCGCAAATGCTCGGATTCTGGGTCAACTATGCCGTCAATAAGATTATCAGTCCTGAAAGTGAGTCTTCGCCCAGGGATCAGACAGTGATAACGAGTCTTGGAAGCCTTCACAGTGCCGCAGATTCGCCGAATCACAACGTTTTGCGACGGAGCCGACACGGTCGGCAATCAGAATAACCTCCGACGCGGACATGCGATAAGACGCCGTGAACGACGCGAAAAAAAAAGGCCGCCGACAGTCGTCTAAACGGTATTGCTCCCGCCGATACTGCCGGGGCACTCGTTACGAATCGAGCGAAAGCTGTACCTGGTGGTTGTTGGGCCACCACAGCAAGACCCTGGCCCCCCTATCGCTTGGCTTTGCTGCCTTATCTTGACCCTATCATCGCGACAACGATAAGTCCAGGGCCCGGTCAAGGGAGTTCTGATAGTGGGAGAGGCGACGTGACTCGGTGAGCTCATAAGAAGCCGAGACTGTTTCTTCGGTATTGCTGCAACCTCTTGAGTGAAAGGAATGCCTGGTTCTCCGACTCCGTCCTTCTTCGTAATTGGTCTCTGAGATCAGAGACACTGGAAAGTCGTCAGGATGGCCCTCGATAAGATTCGCCAGTATTTGCATGTCGAGTACCAGGCCGGCGAACGCAAGCTCATCCAGAAGGTGCGCTCTGGTGTTGATTACAGACCGTAACATGCCCGCTGATTGGATTCGTAGATTGATTTCTTCATTCTCACATTCTGTTGTCTGAGCTATCTGGTTAACTACGTAAGTCCCACGCATCTGCAACTTGAGGAATTGGTCTCTTACGACGGCGCAGCTTGACCGAACAAACTTGAACAATGCCTACGTCTCTGGTATGAAAGAAGAGCTCGGGTTCGTTGGCGACCAGCTCAACCAGATCAATACCTGCTTCACAGTAGGGTAAGCTATCAACACCGCCTCATCATTCAATTCTTGACTGACAATGTCCGCGCAGCTATGTCATTGGCCAGATTCCTTCCAACCTCTCTCTCCACTATGTGAAACCACGATTCTGGTTCCCGCTCATGATGATCATCTGGGGCGGCCTCACCATGTGCACCGCCAGCGTCCACAGCCCCAAGGCCATCATGGCTATCAGATTCTTCCAGGGAGTCGCCGAAGCATCCACCTTCGTCGGCACTCACTACATCCTCGGCGCATGGTACACGGAGCGCGAGCTCGGCAAGCGAAGCGGCATCTTCACCGCATCCGGCCTCGCGGGAACCTTCTTCGGCGGCTTCATCCAAACCGGCATCCACAGCAGCATGAACGGCCTCCACGGACTGAGCGGATGGCGCTGGCTCTTCATCATCGACGGCCTGATGACCATCCCCGTCGCCATCTACGGCTTCATCTTCTTCCCCGACACGCCGCACACGACCAAGGCGTTCTATCTCACCGAGGAGGAGCGCAAGCTGGCTGCGTCCCGCGTGCCCGAGATCCAGGAGAAGTCGCCGCTCACCTTCCGCTTCGCCAAGAAGGTGCTGACCTCGTGGTACTGGTGGGGGTTCGTCATGCTCTGGATCATTGCTGGAGAGACTGAGTCCTTCAGCACCAACTCTCTTCTGGGACTGTACATGAAGAGCCACCCGACGAACAAGTACACCATCCCTCAGCTCAACAACTACCCCACGGGTGTCCCGGCCGTTGGTATCGTCTCAACCCTCTTCTGGGCAACCCTCACGGACTTCTTGGGTGGAAAGCGAAACCTCGTGGCGTACTTCATCGGCCTCACGGGCATCGTGACTTCCATCATGATTCTCGTCGCCGCCAAGGACCCCACCAGCGCACACTCCACGTCCGTAGTCTTCGGTGCCTACTACTGGGCCGGTGCCGTGTACGCCTGCCAAGCGACCTTCTTCGCGTGGTGCAACGACGCGATGAGGTACGAGGAAGGCGTCTTCCGCGGCGTGGTGCTCGCCGGTATGAACCTGGGCAGCAACGCAATCAACGCGTGGTGGAGCATCGTTTTCTACGGCGCATCCATGGCGCCGTGGTTCACCGTAAGTCAATTTCCCTCCCGCAGGTGTCAAGAGTCACATGTCATGAGTCGAGGCTAACACGCGAGTTGCAGAGGGGCATGTGGGCCATGATCGCCAGCTCCATTGCTCTGATCGTCTGGACCACCGGACTCACCTTTCTGACGCACAAAGAGGATCAGCGGAGAGTTTTGCATGCGCAGGAGGCGGAGGCAGGGTCCGTTACCAAGGGGACGGATGGGAAGGATGATGATAACGTTTAATGATAATAGATGGGATGGGGATTCGATAGTGGGGAGGTCTTCATATAGGCTATTGTCCATTAGCAAGACACTTCGACTTAATGCATTTCACGCAGAAGTCATTAAGAATATTCAATACGAGATACTGCGGTTTAACATGCACAGTTTGGTGATAGGTGTCTCAAAGGTGACCTTTGGCGTATGACGATGGTGCCTCATGTCGTTGAAGTTCTTGTTCATTTTTCGACGTGCAGAGGTATCGTGAACAATCAAAATTGCTCAGGGCTATGGCAGCGCAAATGCGCCTGCAGGAGAGATCATCAGGGCCGACCCTCACAATTATGCTGGGCTGCCCGAGTATTTCGAAGAATCGACGGGATTCGGCAGAGTCTACCTCCGTCAAGGTGGCCCGGGTGTAGAGCGATCCTCGCGCCTTATCATCTCCGTGAAAGAACGGCCTCGCCCTGGCCACAAGAGTAGCGGGATACGGGCTTGGCCAACGCATTCCTCTATGCCGAGGCCGGGAGTGGGGGCTCCACCGCATAAGCTCGCGGATGCCGAGGCCGGATCCACAAGAACGGGTCCGCCCCACCAGATGCCGAGGATGCGGACTTAGCGCGGAATTGCAGCTTTGCCTAGAGCGGCCGGATTCCGCTCAGAGTATCGAGCCGTTTATGAGACATCAAACATGAGAAGCGCTTCAAGACTTGCAACGAAACGCTTCTCAAGCTGAAGAACGATTGAAAATTTTACTGAGATGTATCATTGAACGTAAAGTATTTGGTCTTGTGCTCTGTGAACTCATGAAATGATGACATCGGGATCAGTTCTTCAACCTCACCCGGAACTGAAGGATTCAGGTGGGCCCGCTAGACGGCGATGCCGACCCCGGTGATCGGCACCAAAATCCCGACAATGGGCCCAAGTCCCAATTTCCCAAACAACTGCGTCATCCGTCCGAACAGCGTTCTCGACTCACGACACGCCACCAACCGCGTTTCCCATGGGGGCTGTCTTTGGCCCTTCGTCCGCGCGACCCACGGCATCCAAGATAACGGGACGCCGACCCCCGGCTGGCCCGGCACCGTCGGAGAGATGACGAACTTGGCCCGCCGAAAAGTTCGACGGAGGGTTCTAGTCGAGTTCCAAGCCATGCGTATAAATATCCACTGATTCTTGGCTGTCTCGTTTCATGGAGCACTTCAATATTGAAAAACATTAACGCACCTGGAAACAAGTGATACCCTTTGCTTTTCACAACCAACCATAATCACACTCACACCAATGTCTTCGTTACCATCAAATTACGGCGAGCGCCCGGTCGCGGTGCTCGGCGGAGGTGTCCTTGGTCGCCGCATTGCTACCACCTGGGCCTCCGGCGGCTACAACGTCCAAGTCCGCGAACCCGACGTCAG
Source organism: Colletotrichum kahawae (assembly GCA_032988895.1). NCBI lineage: Eukaryota > Fungi > Ascomycota > Sordariomycetes > Glomerellales > Glomerellaceae > Colletotrichum > Colletotrichum kahawae. The sequence goes on along the minus strand of VYYT01000022.1, from coordinate 5,904 downwards.
GCAACATCAGCCCTGCTTGGACTACGTCAAGCAGAACGTCGACAGCTACCCGGCATCAGGCACGAAACGCCCCGGCACCGTCCAATGTTTCCAAGATCTCGAGACCGCCGTAAAGAACGCCTGGCTCGTGATCGAGGCCGTACCCGAGAGGATCGAGATCAAGATCGACACATTTGCTGAGCTCGAGGCCAAGGCACCCGCAGACGCCATCCTGGCAAGCAACTCGTCCTCGTACCGTTCATCGGAGATGCTCGACAAGGTCAAGGATGAGACGAAGACACGCATCATGAACACGCATTACTACATGCCGCCCGCGAATATGGTCGTCGAGCTGATGACCTGCGGACACACCAACCCCGATATTTTCCCCTTCATGACGGAAAGGCAGAAGGAGGTCGGCACGAGGCCGTTTACTGCAAGAAAGGAGTCGACTGGGTTCATCTTCAACCGTCTATGGGCTGCGATCAAGCGCGAGACTCTCTCGATTTTGGCCGAGGGGGTCTCGAGCCCCGAGGAGATTGATGCTCTGTTCGTTGAGCTTGGCAAGCGTGGCGTGGGGCCTTGCGTGATGATGGATGGTAAGCTCATCCGATTCTGCCTTGATCTCTCGTATCATGTACTAACACTTCTTCAGAGGTTGGCCTCGACACCGTCGCCTTCATCGAAAAGCACTACGTCAAGGAGCGCGGTCTCTCCCCCGAAAACACCGTCGACTTCCTCGAGCGCGAGTACCTCTCCAAGGGCAGACTCGGCACCAAGTCAACCAAGGGCGGTCTCTACCCCCACCTCCCCAAGGTCGTCGCGCTCGATCTCGGCCTGGGCCGCTCCAATAATCAAGCAACTTCCGGCCAAGTTATCCAGCTCTCATCGAAGGGCAAGCTCGAGAAAGTGCTCGTTGACCGCCAGCACGTTCCCGACGGCATCGACATTGACGAGGAGACCAAGCGTATGTTCTGGACTTGCATGGGCACACCCGGCGAGCAGGACGGTGCTGTCTACTCTGCGAACCTCGACGGAAGTGATGTTCAATCCTTGTTCGTTCCTGGCGTCATCAATACGCCTAAGCAGCTCGTCGTAGAACCCGAGTCGAAGAAGATTTACTTCAGCGATCGGGAGGGTATGAGGGTGTACCGATCCAACCTCGACGGCAGCGAGCTCGAGACCTTGGTTGCTTCGGGAAACAATCCTGAGGACGTCAAGTCGTGGTGCGTCGGCATCTCCGTCGCTCCCAAGCTTGGCAAGTTCTACTGGACTCAAAAGGGCGCGCCCAAGTCTGGCCAGGGCCGCATCTTCTGCGCCAACATTCAGATGCCCGAGGGCAAGACTGCCGAGACGAGAGACGATATCGAATGCTTTCTCGACAAGCTGCCCGAGTGCATCGATATTGAGGTCGACGAGGACACGAACACCATCTTCTGGACCGACCGCGGTGAAATCCCCAAGGGCAACACCCTCAACAGGGCCCATATCGACCCCAAGACGGGCCTGTTGGCGGTATCCGGTCCCGAGAGGTTCGAGATCCTCGTCAGGCATCTCAACGAGGCTATCGGCGTGAAGCTTGACAAGGGGAACGGCCATGTCTACTTTGGTGATCTGGGTGGAAGCATCTACCGCAGCAACTTTGACGGGACGGAGAAGAAGAAGCTCTTCTACGATGAGGACCGGGCCATTTCTGGCATTGCGCTGCTTCGCGACTAGACTTTGGGTTGGGATGAATGCATTGCGGCGTTTAACAATGGGCATCGGGATAGATAAATGGCTAGCGACTTCTTTGCATGATACCTTGAGACTCTTTAGACTAGAAATGGTTGAGACGCGTGCATCGCGATTCATCGATCTAATTAGACCAATAACACATCAATTGCTGAAGGCTTCATTTCTATCATGAGTCTATCGTGTCTATGCGTCTCTCATCTATGATTGTGCTGGTGCCTCTGCAGCAACCGCGTAGCTGACCTTTGACTTACCCTTACTCCTAGAGATCTTCCTGACCGTCGTGTCACCACACAAGTCCGTCGTATCAACATGCGTCCCTCCGCAAGGATACACCTCCGCTCCCACAATCTCAACAACCCTGAACTTCTCCCCAGGCGGCGCCAGACTCCTATCCGGAATCAACCTCTCCAGTCCCTGCTTCTTGAAGTCCTCCTCATCCCAAAAGTCAATCTTGACCGGCATCTTCGCATCCAAAAACTCATTAACCTTCTTCTGGATAGAGTCCTTGTGCTTCCCATCAATCAGCCCCTGAAACTCACAGTTCGCCGATTCCGGGACATGCGACGCCTTCAGCTCGTCGAACCCCTCAACCTCCTTCTCCAGCAGATGCCGCACCGCCGCGCCGAGCACGTGGCCGGCAGTGTGGTACCGCGAGTACAGCAGCCTCTTCTCGACGTCAATCACCTGCTCCACCTCGTCGCCCTCCTTGAACATCGCATTCGCGCCGCTGAAGCGCCCGAAGTGCAGCACCTGGCCGTCGCGCACGCCGTCCATGCGCACCGAGTTGACGGAAAATGACGCGCCGGAGGATGTCGTCATGGAGCCGACATCGGAGGGCTGGCCGCCGCCTTGGGGGTGGAAGATGGTCTGCTCCGTCACGACCACGTGGTCTTGGTCGCTGCCATCTTTGTAAAGCTGGCGATTTGCCTCCTCGAGGTCAGAGTAGGGGCGGATTGCGGTGACGATTGTCTTGAGGGTGTGGAGTTTGGCGTTGTGCTGGAAGGCCAGGTAGGTGCGGGCGGCTGCGGTCATTGTGACTGGTGTGGTGCACGGAAATTGCCCTGTATGAAATATTGATGGTCTCCGGGTCAAGAAGCGATGAGTGGTGCGCTCGACTTATGAATATCGTGAAATTTGGCTTGGTGTTCTGTTTCATTCTAATGTCTTCCAGCCAATTGACATGAAGGGCGCGCCGTGGTTGAGGAAATGTGGTCCGAAGTGAGCTTAAAGTGGGTCTCGGGATTTGCGCCCAGTAACACTGACGCTGGACAGGGATAGATAAGCGACGCGAATACGCGGCATATTCAAGTATGAGATGACATCTTCTCAAGCTCTCTCATCTCCGCTCTCGTCTCCCACCCGGACGACGCTTTCACGTGGAATCCAGCCTAAAAATCGTGTGTCGCCTGTCAATTGGTGGTTAGAGAGTCCTGTTGAAAAACGGTACATTTCATTGGACAGCGATAACAGATACACGATGATTGCGCAGGGGGCCTCACAAAAGTATCTGTAAGGCTACAGTGAGCCCCAAAGTGAGTTGCTAGCGAGGGCAACTTCACGAGCCCTCAGATACAACGCGCATACGGCGACTGTAAATCTTGTGACTGATGGGCCAAACTTGCCGCTTCAGAAACACTCACGGCTCCTATTCTCATTTGAACCAGAACCGCTTCCCAGCTCAAAAAGATGGAGCACAATACGCAGTCTATTATGGAGATTTTGAACACCAGCAATGATCTAACCACATGAGCCCTAGATAGCCTAGCTGGGTCATAATTAAGATGTATGTATGTATGTGTGTGTGTGAGTGTGTGTGTATACAAGCCCTCCATCCTCTACTGCACTTTCTTGACCACGTCCCACTGACCTGGGCGTTCTTCATGGAGTCCAACCCTATCGGCTGAATCTTGCACGTTTTCAAAAAAAACACTTCTCTACTTCGGCTCCTTCGACCATGCCTCTTTCAACTTCAAGGATGGATGCCACTAAGCCATCGATATTTCATCAAAGTCTTTCGGAGTGATTGCCCAACCGACAGCTCTATGTAGAACCACCGCATCTTGCCTCTAGACTGCTTGTTCTTGGACCTGGCCTGTCCAATAGACTTAAGACAAGCTGCCTCTGTGTTAATTGGGCTTACGACAGGCGACTGTGACGACGCCTATTAGTTGTGACGCCTGACAACTCAGTCATGCATGCCGCTTGCACTCGGCCTCAATGTCCTTGGAAAACTTCGCCCAAGCCTCTAATTTCGAAAGGCCAGCATTGGACACCTCTGATATCGATGGCGAAGCTTACCGCAAGATCAATGACGAGGGTAGCAACATCCGCGAAGAGCGGCGTTTCATTCGATACTTGACGTGAAAAGTTTCTTCTTCGCACCAGACCTCGACCCATGCGGAGCCGACTACGATCTTGAGGCGTCAGCGCATGGCTTAGAGAACAACCTGACCCAGGGGTAGCCCTGGAAGAAAAGCTTTGAAAAAGAATCGACGAATGCTACGAGAGGTTAAGGTTACATGCGGGACATTCAGAGACAACTTTGCGAAGCAAGCCGATATGTGACGCTTCTTCGCCAACAATCGATAACCTCGAAGTGCAGGGCAACTAATAAAGTTGGCAACAGTGGCGGTCCCTTTCTCTGTGGTCTCTGCCATCTTCTCCATGGATGGCGACTTTGCCGCAGGGCAGAGACTCTTCGGGGTCTACTAGGCCATCATCCTGTCAGTGACTGGGCTACTGTCCTTCTGGATCATCTTTTCGGTCGAAACATCTGAGTACCGGAAACGAGTCGGGAAGAAACTTAAGGATGCACAAGGCCCCACAAGAACTGCGCCAACCTTTCAGATGCTGGGAGAGGTGTATCGAGCAGCCAAGCGACTGCCACTTCTGGAAACCCCCCTAAAACTCCCATTGACAACTCAATAACATTAATGTGACTACTTCTTCTGGTCAAAGCCTTACCAGGGCTGACGTGCGTTCCCGAGCGAAAACTCCCCCGATTCCTCCGTGATAATGCTGACAGACTGGGTCTTCAATATGTGCTGGCGGCCACTGTCATCGGAACTGCGGTCGCCCACGACCGTTTGTTCGAGGACGCTGTCCCCTTGAAATCGACTGTTTTTGGTCCCACTACGCTCGGCAGAGTTCCAGTGGTTGTTGTCGCAATTGTCGAGCTGATAAGATGGCGTGAATGGATTGCTCTTGTAGGCTGAATTTCCTCTGCTTGACCGTAGGGCAGTGACGACTTTGGAAACCAGAGGTCGCAGTCCCGCTAACGACCCGGCCACCAGGCCAAGGTTATACTCAATGGCCATCCAATACAAGGAGCTCGCCCCCGCGTCTATGGAATAAAAGCATTAGCAACTCATTGAAGTCTAGCGAAAGCCAAACGTCTTCGAACTTACAAGTTGTATCTGCGGATCCAGACTTATAGAACTGTATGCTTTCGAACCTGATGGCGGGCGCAATGCAGGCTACTAAGCCGCTTCCGAAGACCAACAAGAGAGCCGTCTTCTTGGCAGAGCCTAGGTGGAGTTTCACCAACGCAGGGAATGGAAGGAGGAATATGATGATGTCACAGGCAAAAAGTGTGGCGGCCTGGTACATGAAGATTCCATAGGTGACATCAGAGGAGAAGCAGTATTTTGCCCTGTCAGGCGACATGAGAAACTCCAGTTGATACGCGTACTTGGGTGGAGTGCACTGAAGCGCTCCAACGAGCGAGCCCGAGATCGTAAAGAGCACAAGGAATATCATCAGACCGAGCGTCGTGTGTTGAATATAGGCTAAAAGAGAGTATCAGATCAATAGGAAATGGGAAGAGACGTCAATAGAGCATATAACTTGCGTGTTGGAAACACTCGCCGCAGCATCAAAAGAATGCTGGACTTGACAGCTAGGGAAACAGACAAGTATATGCAGATGCAGATGTAGTATAACTGATGAGGGTCGTGTTAGAATCAGACGCAGGTGATAAGCCAGGAAGGGGAATGAATACCAAGAACCACATCGCCAGATGCTCTTGTGAAACATGTTGAATATGTTTCCCAACGCCGTAGTGTCACGGGCTAGAGCCCGGCCGAGATCTCCGGCTTTGCCGGAGCAGTTACCGAGATCCGGCTCCGCCGGATCCACTATTCTACCGTGGCACACCGCCTAGCCCGACCACGTGTCTCCGTAGCTAGG